>JAHZMV010000795.1:0-44996 GCA_027743765.1 Coecobrya sp. COE2
AGCGAAACTACTACCACCGCAGTGATTGTAAAAGTATAAGTTGCAAAGGAGCAAATAAGTGTAGGTAGTTTACAGGGGATTCTCGTGTGAAGTGGTCATTAATCAGTGTCACATTAAGAGGAAGCTTTATATATAGCAGCAGCAGCATCTCTTTCCTTCTCAACGGTCTGAGCGCTTCCGAGGGGGTCCCCACCAATAATTCCTATACCCCCCGCCAGCTCCTAGAAAATCAGGCCACTGTCAATTTCAGATCAAACGCTCCTCTTATTATTTTCCTCATTGAGAGGGAGAGAGAGAGAACCACACAGTCGATTGAAGAGTATACTAGATTGCAATAATAATACTCAAGAATGGTGGAGCAATCAAAGTTTAGTTCAACTTTCTTCTTCCTTTTTATTACAAGCCGTCCATCTACACATCCATCCATCCGTCCAACAATTCTTCGTGGATGATATTATGATGATGAGCCACAGCCCAAAAATAAAGTGCCCCTTAAACTACACGACGACCGCATAATAATTTAACAATATTCCATTATTCTTCTTCTTGCTGCTCCTCATCATCATCATGTCAATTCATTCATTCATTTTCCACTCTTGAGTAGACAGCCTCGGCATTGCTAATACATAATAAATAACTAATTAACTGATAGTTTCACATCAACTTGAAAAATGTGACGATTATGAGAGCCTCCTCGTTGCAATCTCTCTTCTCCTCTGATTTCCTTCTGTTGGTGGCCACTCACTCAAGGGAATATTTTTATTTATTGATCGAATGTTAGGCAGATAGGTACAATGTCCACTGCACTGCGTAATACATTTTGCTTACAATTGTCTACTCAGCTCGTTCAATTCCGCTGCTGCTGCACACCTTCTTCTTTAATGGTTTTGCTTCGTCAACTTCTGACATTTCATCAGTCAAACAGGCGGACCTCCAACACCTTCGTTCAAGTAGAAAATCTTTTAGCAGGAGAGAGAGATCGTAACGAAAACTGTTTGTTCGTTGAAGAGCTAACTGACTGACATGAAATGCTCATGTGTGTACATTTTGTTATTGGCACCACCAAAAAACCTATCCCAAAGCTATTTTTTTACCTTAATGAATTGATGGTATATTTGGACTTGTTGTCTGTCGACCGACCAACAATCTCCCATTACCAAAGGACCAAATGATCACGACGACCATCATGTTCATCATGAGAGAATAAACGATAATAATAATAATGCTTCAATAATGCTGAAATTGGAATGATCATGATGATCGTCAGGAGCATCGATGAAGAAAAAAACAAGAACGACGATCCTAATTCCATTCCTGGTTGCTTAATAAGGGTAAAAATGCTTAAGCTCACTTTCTTGACTCTTCTTCCCCACCACCACCACCATTATAACAATTATCATTATTGACCAAACCACAGTGAGAAGAAACCAAAGATGAGGAAAAAATAATTGGTTAAACCTACACAAGGCAGTCAGAACTTGAACCGAGCAAAAAATCCAAAAGCTTTACACATTTTTTTTCAAAGAAAAGCATGAGCAATTGGTATATTATTATTGGAAATATTAAAAATTAAATTGGAATGGAATGAGAAGGATCATTGGAAAATTGGGATCAAGTTATTTCTACAGATCTTTTGCTCATTTTCCACAAAAATTAGTAGGAGACCAAACCATTTTTAAGTACACAAAAGCTCAAGAAAAGGCGAGACAATAGAAAAAAACACATTTTTTTGGTTTTTCATTTTTCACCATGAAAATATACGACCTGAGTCAACCTCCCACCGCCGCAACACCACACCACTTTACTTACTCAATCATGCTATCATTTTACTCTTATTATAGGAAAACGGCACGGCGCTAGAAAAAGCGTGACTTTACATCTTTCAAAACAGTCAGATCCAGGTTTAGGAGAAAAAATGCGTTTTAATTGGCTTCAGGTAAAAAAATACATGCACAAGGGAAGAAATGAAAATGTGGGGTGGGCTGAGATTTTTTTTCTGTTGCGGCTGCTGATGATGATGCAACAAGAAAATGAATAATGATGATAAGACAAAAATAATACTACACACAGAAATATTATTATCGAATATCCATTACTACTACTGTTGTAACAGTGTTTATATTATTTTATGATAATAAATGTCCGACTGCGACTCGGATTGATTATTTATTGAGTGATTCTCGACGAACGAGAGTACAATCAGTTTAGCTATTTGTCTGTCAGCACGACGGACGGAACTGCAAAAATTCACATTACAAATTTATTTCAAATGAGATGAAAAGATCTCTGAGAGTGCTCCACTGAAATAATAATAATATTCATTCTTCTTCAGTCATCCGCGTAGTCATCATTATTATCATCATCAATACATAATATAATGATTTGATTTTTTCTCTTGAAAATGTAATAATCGTAATAATAATGATATGATGATGAAAATCATATGCAGGGAGGCAAGCAAGCAAAAGTTGTTGTGTAACTGGTTCAACAAGACAGACCCATCGACGGACGGACACATTATTCGATCGAGCAGAACAACAATGTGAGAGAAGGAGGAGGTGGGTCAGTCAACAGCAGCTTTAGAAGAAATATGAACAAGGTTACAATTGTGAAGATGAAGATAAGAATCAATAGGTGTAGTAATAAGCAACAATGCAATTGCTCTTTTTTCTCTCAATCTCACACAAGTCAGCAAAAATATGCAGAGATGCAAAAAAAATTAGTGGCCAGAGAGAACAAAAAGCTAAATGCATGGCCACCTCAGCTGGAATTGGACATGGTCTCTGGTCTCATTCTTTAGAAAAATATTTAAAATTTATTTCAAATGATGATGTTGAGATGACTATTGCAACTTTTTTTTCATTCTTATGTATTCACAGAGACAGGAGCTGTATTGTTTACTGGGAGCAACTACAGCAGCAGAAAAAATATACTTGCATGAAATTTTGCTCGGGCAATAAGTTTAATAATAGCAAAGTGTAATGGTGGTGGTGAGCGGTTATAAGTTAATGAAGCTGAAAGAGTTGGGCTGACTGTTCCGTCGAGATAAATAGATTTATCACTTTTTCAACTAAAAAGAATCTATCTCTAGTATCCATCCATCCAACTGGGCTTTACGAAAGGAAAGTGGCATAAAATTGCAATTTCCATGCTTTTCCGTCTCGCCTGCTATGCTACTGCGCTGTGTGTGTACATTATATTTTCTCTCCTTCTCCGCCTCATCTCATCACTCGGCAGACACCATGGAAGAAGAGGAGACGCAAAGAGGTAGTCGAGTGGCACTAAAAGGGCTCTAGGGGAGCTTGTAAAACTTCACTCTTCCGTATATACCAAACTTAAACGGCAGCAGATCCAGTAGTGGCAGTAACATCACTTCAAATAGAATAGTAACTTTTTATTTTAGTTGGACCACGACCATCATACCTTTCAAAAAGAAAATATATTGTAATATGCGCTCGCTCGACACTTTTTCGATACACGCCTGCCCATGGAATTCAAAGAGACGAGAAAAAGATGGGGGATTACTTCTCTCTCTCTTGTCAGTTTGAAGGGTACGCTGCTAACAATGGCATTGTTGCCTCTGTGAAACGGCCTACTGCCTACCTGTCCCTTAAACTACCACCACTACCAAAAAGCCATTATTATCAGCTTACACAAGATTTTTAATGCTTTTTAATGCTTAAAATGGGTTTTAAACAAGAAAGATGACTTACTTTACTTAAACGTTTTCATTCTCTTACTATGACGCGGAGTGATACCCTTTTTATTCTCTTGTCATTTCACGCACGCTATGTTAAACTACCGACCAACACCACTGCCATGCTGACTGGACACATTTTACTCTGAAAACTACTCAAGCCTTTTTAACTGCAATAAAGAGTGTGTGTGTACTTGTAATCCTATTGTTTGCCTTGTGGCATCCCATCAGCATTACTACTCAAAGTAAAATTGTATCATCGATTATTGTTGAGTTCCAGTTCCGTCGTCTGATATCTCTAGGTTGTTGTATAGACAAAAAAGGGAAAATTGACATTTGAACATTTTGGATCATCGTTTTACTCCACTGGCCTGGAGAAGAATAAGAGGGAGTAGCAGAAGCGTAGGAATTTAGATATTTTTTTTTCTTCTTCTGACGGAATCAACCACTACGCAGACATTTATGACAGATTATTGATACCCATGTAATGCTAATGTACCTACCACTCTTTAAAAAATCCATTTATTCGTTCTATTATCTTCACAAGATGTTGGTCTTGGTCAAGGTAAAAGAGATAAAGAGAGAGAAAATAAGGAGGTTACACTCGAATGCTGCTGCCGAAGTGCTGATTGTCGTTATCGGAGAATCCGTCCGTTCTTTTTTGGCAGTGGCAGGCTGGCAGTCAAAGTCAGTCACATTAAACATTACGCATTAGAGAAACTGTTTTGTCTTTTCCTTTTTTCTTCTTTTGTTCAAATCTCCATCACCATCTTGAGGAACGAATCATTGTGTGGTAGAAGTGCTATGCTGATTAGATGGTGCGAATGATAAAAAGAGAGAAACATGGAATGAAAAATGCACTGCATTTTTAGTTTAGAATGGATGGAGAATATTGTGGAAGATAAATAATAAAAATGTAATGTGCATGACACAGAGAGATAGTTTAATACACAGATATGATATTAAGACAAGCATGCAAGCAATAAGCACGCAACTTGCATGTTGTACATTTTATCGTCTATTTTGCCTACTGTACAATCACTATATAATAATCATTAAGATTATTGGGAAGAAAAAAAATGTTCTGATTCTCCGTCGCATGCAGTCAGTTGGAAAACTTGGCAGACAGCGAGGAAGCAGCAATCGCATTGGATTTACATGCCAGGAGACTTCTTCTTGGAACGAGTTAAACTTTCTGTTATGTTTGCAGAATTTTGGAGCGCTTCTCAGGTACGAAAATACGTACATCATCTTTGATTAGACTTAATTCCAAAACGCACGCAACAAGTCATTGGACCTGGTATTATGTATCTCCGGCACGCAGACACATGACACTTTATTTTTTTCACAAGAAAAGCATACAAAACACTTTATTAAAATACACTTTATTCTGGTGAGAGAGAAAAGCTAGACATGTCTTTCGTGTATGTTGTATGTAGATGATATGCTAATAACAATAATTTATGTCTGTGCAATCCATACTGAACAAATAATGAATACCTCTCTACAGAGAAATATACAACTAGAACCGTCGTCGTGCCTAATAATCACACAAAATAATTTTATATATTTTCCCTTTCATTTTAGCTACCTGAATTGACACCAGCCAGCCAACTCGTACTGGACAAGAAAGTTTGTTTTGTTGAATATACAGTCTAGCATGATTTCATTATTACAGGTTCCACAGCCGTGAAGATGCAAAGTCACACATACAACACAGGTAGTCAAGTCATCATTATTTCATCCCACAAATTTTTTATCATTATCATGTTTTTTGTCTGTCGATTCTATTTTTCAACTACTGGGTATATACATTACATACATGTGCATGTACAATATTAGACGTTTCATGAAAAGTACTTTACGTAGCCACAGGTCAGTGACTTGACTAGAAATATTTTGTGAATAGAAAACCATTCAACACTGTATAGTGTGTATTTTATTTATCTGTTTATTTGTTTAAGAATCATTTTCATTCTATACTCTTCTGTTTTTATGAATGAGTTTTTATCGTCATTGACATTTTATATTGTTTTTATTCTCTGGGAGCTAGAATATCGGAATGAATGCATAATATAATGCTTGATAAAAATGCAAAGACAACAGACAGATTTGTGATGACGATGATAATATGATGTTGTTGACGGTTGGCTGGTTGGTAAACTGGTAAAGACAACAAAAATATGTGAATGGACCGGCGACGAACTAGAGTCAGTCGGTGGCAGCAGTGTTGCTGAGTCAGTGACTGCGAGTGAATGATTGCGTTGCAACAATCAATTTTCCTCTACTATTGGCATCTCCTCCTCTCAGTTTGCATATTATGTATATATGAATAATTCCGAGAACATTTTCTACCTCTCTCTTTCTTTTAACACGTTGCCGTCTCATCACCACTGAAAATTCCGTCAATAGGTCGACAGGCGAAGCCAAAGGCAGGCCAGGTCATCATGACTTATGGACTAGCTTTTGTCATCATCATCGTGGTTGTCGTCCGGCATGAATGATACAATGTAATACTATATGATGACGAAGCGATGATGATCATGATTTTATATATATTATTATTAGCGTTATTGTCATTGTTGTCAACTTGCTCTGCCGTAGGCTCAACAACAGCAGTAGAAATGGTTTGTTTAAAAAAATCCTTTTTTCTGTCTCTCTCTCTCTCTAGTTTTGATATTATGCTGGGTGCGTCCCGCCCGGTAAAATAAAAAAATATACACTACGGAATGCAATGACTGTTGGAATAAAATGCACCAGCAAACGTTACAACAAAACAAGCAAGACGCTTGCTTGACAAGATGAATGTCTAATGAGTCCACGAAAAACTAACAACACAACCTCAAGCGAGAGAGAGAGAAGAGCCCTTTTTCTTCAACAAGTTGAAAAAGACAATGGAACAGTTATATTCCTATTCTCTTCTCTTGTGAGATGAGAGAAGACTGGGAAAAATATTGTTACGACATTTATTTATTTATTTTTATATTTTTTCAGTGAAAAAGTATACCATGTTTCGTGATCACGATGAGGATGACTATAGGTTATGTGATTGTGTACCTTCATAAAATAGCTGACAAAGTTGAGAGAGAAGATGAGACAGAGTCAGAGGACATAGGGGACAAACAGTAACAACAGGTTTTCTTGGTATTATGATGACGATGATGATGGCACGTAACAAGTTAGTACGGCTGAATGTGAATATGTATATGTGTAATGGTTATAAAGGTGAACGTTTATTTATAATAGATACACTACTGGACACATCCCATAAGTATTCTTCAGGTGGAACAGCGAGAGAGCTAGACTTTTTGTCACAAAGATGGATGATCGTCTGCAGGAACACGACACAACTGCAGGAGAAGGACCCTTTCTCACTTTTTTTGGGGGATTTTGTGTCCTGTCCTTCTCAACCTCAGGGATGAAGCATGGAGGAGGAAGACGAAGACGCTACGCTATAGTCCACCACAGTGAACGACATGAGACTTTCAAAACAATGTCGCCTAAAATATTTTAAAAAGCTTTATTTCTTGCCCTTTCCCAAACAATAAAAAATTTCTTCCAAAGTGACAAGGAAAAAAATAACATGAAAATATGGTCAGTAGTTTCATTTCTTTAATGGAATGCAGCAGAAGAACAGAACGAGATAAATTCCACAAGTGAAAAAAAATCGTAAAAATACTTTGGTGCATTCTGGATAAAATTGCAGTTCCAGTTATATTTGCGTTTTATGATTTTCTTGCTCAGGGTGACTCCGGAAGTTTCCAGGCGTTTGAGCAAAGTGATCCTCGTCATTACAGAATAAATGACCCAGATCGCGATTCTGATTTTGACTTTTGATATGCTAAAATAATAAGTGGTTGTTTTTCTAATACGAAATGTCCATGTCCAAAACTAAATCTCACACGGTCAAGTGACTAAAGAGCATAGCAGAGGGAGATATTTTTTGGAGAGACCTGACATGGATTTAGAATTCCGTGCTTATTGTAAAGAAAATATGGGAATCCTGTTGAGCCTTTTCCTGTGTATCCATGTCTGATGACGATTTCTCCTCTCTGATGATCATGGGGATCGTGTGATGTCAGTTGAGGAAATGAGATCTTTCACAGTGACACAATGAGTTTGTTTTACAGATCCGGTTACATGATGATGAGGATATGCCATTGCACACAAACACACAGAGGAATAAGAAGAGGGTGCTTGTGCCTAAATCCACAAGAGAAAGATTTTTAATGGGGTCATCAAACTCAAACCCGGGACCGATCCAAATGGAGATGATGATGATGGTGTGGTGGCAAACGACGGCGGCAGCAGTAACGGAGATGAGATTTTCTCCGGTTCAACTAGCACACTTCTCCATCTCCCTCCGAGAGGAGAGAAAAAACGGGAGATTTTCTCCTTCTGGTTGCTACCGATAAGACGGGAAAAGGGCGCAAAGCATTTAAATCCCTACCAAACAAGCATCATCATCAAAATGCATGCACCCTAAATTTTCTCTTTCTCTCTCTACTCCAGCACAACCAGCAGCACCATAAGTAGAGTAGCAAGATCAATGCAATAATATGTATCCTCCCGGCGTGGCGTACGCCCGACTTTTTCTCAATCCCATCAAAAAGTTAATCTCCGCTATCCATCAGTCAACATCAGCAACGACAACAATGAAAAGGCAGTCAGTCAGTATACTGATGTAAAAGATGGAGATTTTTTCTTTAAAAAAACTGCATCCAGCTTCTATATTATTCTCCTTCCCTTATACTCTCGTTGGATTGCATCATCGTCGTTGTGTCACACATAGCCCACGAGAGAGAAACAAACAAGAACACAAACTATTTTGTAACTCTCTCTTGAAAAAAGTATACATTTCACAAGCAAGCTGCTCCTGTAGCCTGAATAACATTATATCTGTATGTTAGCTTGTCTGTATTATTCCTATTTTTTAAGGAAAAAAGGTGGCATACATTACAAAGTTTGAATGCGTAATAATGGAATTTGTTTCACTTTGACAAGGGAACGACCCGCCGCTTATTTATACTACTGCTACTTTGCATTCTCATTTTTCTCTTCTACCGGGTGAGCCGCACATGTTCAACAAGATGAAACACTTCATAAAAATTACAACCTATTTTGTACTTCTTTCCATTTTACTGCTGCACAAACAAAATACAACTTGAGAGAGTGAAGGACTCAACTGCTTCTCTTTTGAAGGAATGAAGAATGATGATGATACAATTACAACAACAACAAACACAAAACAGCGGCAGTAGGATAAGATGATATACATATACGTGCCATTGTGGACAAAAATGTGTAAAGTGTTGTCACAACATTTTCCTTTCAAAGTGGAGCAATTGAAAAGTTAGTAAAGCGCTATTACTAAACTTTACGTACTTATTGGGTTCGGGTTTTTCGAGACTCCCCTTCCTCTCTGCTATTTTACTTGCTTCAGGTTTTTTATGAGCTTTGAATGAGATGAGCCGAAGAAGAAGTTTTGCACTTTTTTAAAAACACCAAATTGAAAGTTTATACAAAAGTGTACTGGTATGAGTAAGTATTAAATGTTTTATGTCTGTTTTGTTTTGTGTGAGCTTTACGGAAATGTAGCGTCGGGTCGGGTATTTTAAATGTAAGCATTCCTGTCTCTCTCACTAAAAAAATCTGTAAGGAGATTTGTAGTAGCGATTAAATTTCAGTGCCGCCACACTGTCAACTGTATCAACTTTTCGGGAATGACATTCGATAGCCATGTTTCCTTCTAATAAAAATAACATCAGCAGTAGCAGCAATGGCAGCAAAAAGGAAGAAAAGATATACCACATCGTACCATATAGCGTCACATTATCAAACAGCGTATATATTTATACCTTGTTCTGATCATCAGCCTCTTCAATCAGCGCCCTGTCTCTCATATTTTTTGTATAGAAAGCAGAAGCAAAAAGAAAGAAAAAAATATTCCTACCGGATGCCGCCGCAACACTAACTGACTGACTGACTGAAAGTCCATGAAAGCATGTTATATACATTTTCCTCCACTTCACACAGCAGCAATCAAAATATTTTGGCAGACTGATGTCGTCTCACAAGTCTCATTTGCGTCATCATCCAACCAAACTCACACAAGATGCTCTACTCTCTACTTTACATACTTTTTACACGGCATATTTTTGTGCGTGTGTGACTATGATGACCTCAATTTCTCTGCAACCACGACGAGGAAAAAAAACTACTACACGATGTCAACTCTGTCTCGGGTTAACTTCTGAAGAAAATGTGAGAGAGAAGGGAAAAAAGTTAGATATATTTACCAACATTAAAAGAGATTTTGTGTGAAAGGAGCAAAGGAGACATGTCTGACTGCTGGGAGTGCGTATGGGAATTATATATGAGCATCATTAAAAACTAGCGGGTGGCCCGCTCAAAAAGAGTCAACAGAGGGTCGCAGGTCAATTCCCTTCTTGGCACTTGTGCACCACACCAAACCATAATATCATTGAGAAAATTTGAGGAAATAATAATAAAATGGATTTAAAAAAATTCAAGCTCTGCTTTCCTTTCATTCTTTCTCTCGTTGTGATTTTTCGTTTTATAAAAAGGCAAGTGACCTCCTATGTCCTTCTTCGGCTAGCTATGTATAAATAATACCTAAGTGTATATGCTTTTTTAAAGGACTGCCTCAATCTCTTTGCAAAAGGGTCATCATCATCATAAAAGAGGAAAAAAGTATGAATGTCAACCTCCCACTGCAAGGAAGTCAAAAGATGCCCAGTGTTATTTTTAACGTTATTGAACAATCGAGTCAAGTAGATGGAGCACAATGTCGAGAAAATGTATCTTATTATTATTATGGCAATGGTGATAATAATGAATGACAGGAATAATGGAAAGGTGATCATAACATAACAGTAATATTAATGGCAAAACATTACTATTGTCGTATTGCTGCTGTATCAGAGGAATATTATTAAGTTGACACTTTTCGCTCTCGTGCTGTGGTCAGATAGGAGTTCTTTATGAAAATAATGTTTCTTCCTACCTATCCATATTCTATATAGGTAATAGCAGCAGATGCGAATGTGCAATGACGCTACCGACTAACGACTGACTGTGTGCTAGTCGAACAGAGGAATATAATAAACTATTATTGAAATTTTCTAGATATTTATCTTTGTGGTTGACACTAGAAAAAAAATTATATGAACTGACTGAGTAATTCTCTCTCTGAAAACACAGGAGAATATTGCCTGTGACCATTGTTGTCTCCGTGGTTTGGTTTACCTCACTCTCTTCTGCTGACTGCTGAGGTTGGAGCTATTTATAGAGGGCTCACAAAACAGGACAAGAGGACATATGTAATATAATGTTGTATCCATTAACTAAGAAAAAATACAATTTAAATATATACCTATAATAGGTATATATATAAAATACTACCCAGGCCATTCATACGGTCCCAACAACGTAAACTCATAAATCTCTGCCAGTGTCCCAATATGTCCCCATGAAAATGGTCAAGTGAGAGAATTAATGTGTTTGGTCAGGACAAGATGATGAAAAAATATACAAAAGTTCCTTGAGATGAGCATGAACAAGAGCGTATCATCGTAATCATTTACCTGCGGAGATGTGGTCATCTTAAATTTTCTGCCTACGCACTAGATCTTCTCCTCAGCAGAAAACTACATGCCATTCTGCATTCATCCATCCAATTTAAATGTAACAACGATAACTATTATAATAATCGCCGAGGAACGCAGAGCAACAAGCATCTTGAGAAGAAGCGGAATGATACAGGATAAAAAAATATAATAATAATAATATGTATACTGGGTTGTCATTGTACTTTATTTCATGCTGATCTACTGTTGTGGTTCAAGGGTGGACTCTATATACATTGTTAAGAGATGCTAAAATGTTTATAGAAAAAAATGTATTGTCCACTAAAAAGAAATGGTCACGGTGGACTAATTGATTAGCATAGAATACACATTTTCCACAGCCCATTTTCTCGCAGTGACATTCTAACGTCAGGAGCAGGAGCAGCAAGAACAAGACACACAACAGAATCAGCATACTCATCAGAACAGGACATGATTATTACCTACACGAAAGGCAAAGGTGTACACATGATCTACAATATAGGCATGTCGTCGTTGTCACAGAGGTTAAGTGCAGGTCCCATTCTTGGGATACCTCCAATAATCGAGCTGAACGAATGAAGCACGTACGTCTGCAGTCTGCTTGCCTTCTGAACAGTACTACATCTTTTAACGAAAGGAAAACTAAGCAATAAAAATTCCAGAACAAAGAGCATTTTGGAATGGAATGATGGAAGAGGCATGCCTCTCTGCGCTGTGTGTGTACACACATGTGTCCTTAATGGTCCCATTCCATTCCTTAATTTTCCAAGACTGTCTGTCAACATCACCAGCAACAACAACAACAAAACATGAAAAAATGCATTGACTCACTGACTGACTGACTGATGTATAGGAGAATTAGATGATGGGTCACATTCCTAACAGACTCATTATTTCCCCAGCCCAAAAGCCATCATCCTCTTCTTCTCCCGCTTCTCTCGATGAATTTTCCCCTATCCACCATGCACCATCGTCATCACAAGACATGCTCCTAGTCGTCGTCATCGTGGAATGGAATAAATGGAAATGAATGCGTTTCTTTCAACTTGGTAGCAGCAATGAAAAACTATTATGGTTTTAATAATAATGAATGTATATATGGAGATAGGATGCATCCACGTTTTTTTACTCATTTCTTTTTTTCTCCTTGAATCTCTCTGTAAAAAAGAGTAAAATGAGTACGCTGAGAAGATGCCCTGCTGTCTATGGAACGTGATCCATGCTGGAAGCTGGAGACAGCAGAGACGGGAGCGTCATCATAATGTCACCGCACCGTACCAACAAAACGTAGCTTAAAAAGATGAGCATATACTTTTTACCGATTTATTTATTTAATTGAATATGCAATGCAACGATGATGATGAGAATGATGCACCCGCATCGTAACAACAACAAAGTAATCCGTTGTTTGCTTTTTTATCCACATAAACGGTAAGCCATCCAGGAGTAGTGTAAAAAAGAGCTTTTGAAAATCTCTCTCTGTGCGTATAATAGTAAGACTTGTCACAATGTCGTGCACTTGACCCCATGCTGGTCATCTCATTGCATCATCATCAGCATCATCACATGATACCCCAACTTTGGTTTGTTGAACAGTGATGACTATGGAGTATATTATATACGCACTTTCAGTACGATATACATTTTTATATACTTTTTGGAAAGTTAATCCGGCTCTTGTCTCCTCCACTTCTCCTCTCTGTGTTCCTTTTTATATTATTATTGTCACAATAATGCAAAGGGATATATAATAATGGCGGGGGTGAATTGCGCTCCCAGCTGGAGACTGGCACCAACAAAACGCCCCCAATTCAGACCGTGACAATTGCCTTAAACTTTAACTAAGCTTTTACACACAACAAAGTATTCAGATTCTTCTAACCTGTATACATACTACACAGTGTAGCCCGTCTCACTCTCCACATAACAGAGAGGCGACACGTAACAATACAATAGGTCTACCTTTTTTCTTGACAGAAGAAGGAAAAAAATCTCTGAAAAAAATTCAGTAAATTCAACTGCTCCCGTTTGTTGTGTTCAGCCCTATACGTAATCCTTCTTAATCCTTCATTCTCTCTTGAGACAATTTTGACAGGGAAATTGGAAAACAATCAATGTACACAAAAAGAAGCTATCTTAAAGCTGGTGAGAGATAATTCACTTGTACGAGCGAGTAAGTGTCCTCCTCCTCGTTAGCATTGTTACAATTCCACCACTAGACCCAATAAATGCAAAAACCTATATTCTCTCTCATGTCCTTTAAAGAGTGGTAAACATGTCAAAAATTCATTTCAAAAAGGCGGTGTGTGGTGGTGAACGTGTGGACCTTTTTTCTCTGTTTTTCTTTTTCTCTCTCTTTCTTCAACAGGATAATGCCATCTAATCATCATGTGGCATATAATATAGTACACAATTATTATAATAAAAATGACAACAATGGGTACAACACAAGTAGTAATAATAATAACGAGTGAGGACCGTGAAATTGGACACTTTGTTGTTTGTGGTCCTTGTCTTGAGAGGAGAAAAAGACACAATCATGTCATAAATATTGAGAACATTCCTATGATTGATTATCCTTTGATTTTCTTCAACAATAAGCACACAATTTCACGACTACTGTGCAATATTATGAGTCAGGTTAAAAACAAAAGGGAGCAACCTGTGCCACGCCAAGCTATAGAATAGAGAGTAGTGTGTCTTTATGCGAGCACATGGCATTTTTCATCTTAAATGACGTGATAAGATAATTTCAGAATTTATGACCTGCTCCCTGATATTTGTGCAATATTATGTAGTGCAACAGCACACCTCGTAACCTTTAGAATGCCCAAACAAATAGGTGGGTCGCTAGAATCTCCTCGTATAAAAATGACTATGAAAAGGAACTACTGCCATTAAAGTAGGTACTCATTTTGTGCAATTTAACCCTTTTCATGTGTGTTGTTTAGTGGTACGATGATATGATATGATATTGACTTAGGTTCAGGTTGACTTTGGCTTTGACTCTGAGCCTGTACTGTGACTTGCGTTATTATTACAATTATTATTATGGAGCATGGAGTTAGTGGTTGTGTGTGGTGATTGGTTTTCCAGATAAGATTCATGTGACAAGATTAGATTTCATCTTATCATATCACACATACACACACAGAGGCATGCAATGTGTGCTAGAACAAGTGCCCAGACATGCAATCTCTTTACACTCTTCTGAAATGTGCAGCAGTAAAATGCAATATGGAAGCGTTTTTGGCTCCACCACCATCATTATTCTTATCATCATCGGAATACACGTAGCATGAAATATTATGTCACTGCTGTTGCAGTAGTAGAGGCAGCAGTGACGACCATCATCATCACGACACGGTGATGGTGGTAGTGATGATATCAACACTGAATTTATGAATGAATGTAAAAGTGAAATGAATACCACTTTGCAATAATAGTAATAACAATGAAGATGAAATGAATATCTTCACGTGTGTCGCTAATTAATTATCACCTGTGCGTAGTCATTCATTCATTCACACCTACTTATTAAATAAATTTATTTAAAAAAGGAGATGCTAAAATATTAGAAACAAGAAAGAAAAGTTCAATTCAAAACTCACACTTCATTTCTCATCTCGTCATCGTTTTTTTCTACATTTAAAGCTAAGCTGTGTATTTGAAGCTGAAAAAAGCAATGAAGCAAATAAGAAGATCATCATCATTATCATCATGAATGAACTTACACGGTATCCATTATCATTACCATTTATTTTTTCGTCTAGAAAGATTATTTTATTTTTATTGTTATTAGTCCTTCATCCCATTTATTCCTCGCACCTTTTAAAACTAACAATGTCCATATAATGCTGGTTTACTCTACTGCATATCAACATTATCAACAAGCTTGTCTTCTCCTCTTCATCTCATCTCCATTTTCCATGTACATTCATCAGTCACCTCAAGATTTTTTTTGGCGAACCACGCCAAAACCCAAAAAGCCAGAAATTACCCATTTGCTTATCACATCACTTCTCTCTCTCAAGACAAAACTAGTCTTGAGCACGTAGTATTTTCACAAATGTTGTCCATGATGTTGCCGTGCATCCGTCCGCATATACGCTTACCTGCTCACTGGTAACAAGCGACCAAAGTTGTTCGTACGTTCGTTCTTTCTTTCTTACATGATTAATAATGAACACGACGCTGATATACTGATGATGATGAGGTGAGTATGCAAGGGACAACGTGTAATTAGTGTTGTTATTTACTCCTCTTCATATCACACCTGTACCTACTATTTTACTACTTCAGAACAGTGCAGTAGTTGCATTAGTGGCTTAACAAGAAGTACAGTTGTAAATTTGTAATGAGCACACACGCTACCTGATATCATGATCACGACTTGCGCATTCACTTCACCACCACCACCGGTCTTCCACCAACCAAATAATATCATTATTTTAACGTAATCATAATCATCATAATAATAATCATATAATGTAATGCACATTTTTATTATTTTAACTACATGCGTAATAGTAATAATCATATATCTTAAAAATTATTTATTAACAGAAATAAAAAAATGCTGACTTTTTTTAGCTGATTAACACCTAAGATTATTGATTGTTGAAATAAAAATGGATACAAGATAGATGGACGGGGTGAGGCAGAGGAGAGCAAAATAATACGCGTGTGCTCATGTACTCTAGTAATAATCGCTTGTTACTATTTCGATTAACATGAAAGATGTGTACAATTGATATAACCATCATCATCACATCAAACTTGTGAAATGAAATGTATGAATGGTTGGATGATTTTTTTCAAGAAAAAAAAGAAGGCAGCAGCAGCAGAGGCACGCGCCCTGCTATTCTAGTCTCCTCACCTCATTTAACATTCTGATTCAACGTGCTGATACAATTTATACCTACTTATTATGATTACTGAGAGGCTACTTCTGCTATTATTAAGGGATTAGCAAGTTGTTGTTGCGGTTGTGTGTGTGGAGTGGTCAGTTGCTACTGCTATTATTATTATTGCTCTGTCTGTGTGCAACAATCAAAGAAAACCCCACCACATGCAACTGTTGAGAAGCTGTTGATTGTACAAAAGATGAAAAATTAAGTAAGTTGGTAAGTAGGTACTCCTCGTGCGTTTGTTGGGCTTTTTGGTTTTCTTCTCTCTGTCAGTCAGACACACAGCCGGTCAATGAACAAAATAACCTTGACTCTCTTTTAATACGATAATCATCATCAAAATCGTATATCTAGAGGATCATCTTAATCACGTTATTTGCCAAGTGCACTAGTTGTGTACGCGTTAATTTGTGTTTATTGAGCATTTTTCATTAAAACTTCACTGAAATTGCAGTTTTATTGCAGGTATTGTGTTAATGTTGGTGAGATGGTTATATAAAAAGTTGTAAACTTGAGAGGCGCATGACTTGTGATATATTTAATGGGATTTGAGAACCCTGTTACCGAATTATTATTGTTACTACATCACTTGACTTGAAACATGTGGTAGTTAGCAGTAGAACTTGAGTCATTAATATTTATTGGTTATTAAAAACGGTAATAAAAATGTGCTGAAAAATGAAGCATGATAGTTGCACAGGAAGAATGAATGTTTAAAAACCTTGCCAAAGTCTTATTAGATGCATATGCGTAAAGAAAGTATTTTATAACTTTTTTCTTGTTTCATTGCCTATTATCCTGATAAAAAATTAAGATGCAATGCAGCGTAATATTTAATTATTTTTTAAATTCTTCAATGCAATTTTCCATTAAAAAAATAAGTCTGCAACGGTTAAAGACGAGATTTGCTGATGTGTTTTTGAAAATGTGTATTTTTAAAATTATAGGGAATTTCTGTTGTTAAAAATACTGCTTATTTTTTATGTTAGCAGTTATATAGCGTGCGAGATTCCTCAAGTCATTATAATAATACGTAACGATATATGATGACCATGATGAGCGTGTATATCAGCTATCATGTCGGCGATAATAGAGCACTAACGCTGCTGACCAGCAACAAAAGAGTACGTGTGCATGCAAATTACTTTATTGTTGGATGGAAATAATAATATTGTTGAACGTAATTATCTTTAAAAATGATATCTTCGCGTGAGTGAGGAAGGACGGCAGAGATGACGATAATGATGAATACGTAAGTAAAATTTAACGGTAAAAACCGAACATTTTAAATCCGATACGGCTTGCGATGCAGCTCATCCATGTATGCGGAGATAGTAGTTGCTCTGCTTCGATTGGTGTATCTACCCTGCTGACAATAGGTCAAGTTGGTTAGAGAAAAACATGATGTTCTTCAAATGACATGATCTGTGATAGTGATAGATAATGTGATTCTGGTGATGAGCCTCATTATTATCACATTAGCACCAAAAATTGTAATTAAGAATTTACAACAGACAGAATGGCGCTTTCTGGTCTTTATGAATTGTAGTATAAATACCGCTTCCGTTCTAGCGGATTAGTCCAGTTTCGCTTACGTAACAGATTACATTCTGTGTAAAATCTCCAAAAAGGAAAATGGACACTTGTCAAAATTTTCGTCTTCTCTTCAAACTTTACATTTTGTTCACGGCTTTGGCTTTGGGTAAGACTTTTAATTCTGATTTTTAAAGAAATTTTTAAATTCCTTCACGCTAATTTAAATGATTTTATTGATATTTCCCCTCACAAAAAGCTTCCGGGATTCCAATGAATTTGTTCAGGGAAAAAAGGGATGTTGACGTAAGTATTTAAAATTCCAAAGTTTTCAGCAAATAACTGAGAATAATGAGAAACACGAGTTGAGTGGTAAAGCAAGAATTTGTTCTTCATTTATTCTTCAGGCAGCCGACCCAAACGAGGGATATGACCCATGGTAAAATTGCAAACATACCTTTCTTCTTTTCTGGCATTTCTGAACAGTTTAAACAGCTTAATTCTTCACTAAATCTCATCATCTCAAAATACCTGACACTCCGCCCATAAAAACCCAGTACAAAATTATTTCCACGAAATTAAACGCATTTGAGCAGACTGCAAAATAAATAAAATAAAAAAACCCAGTATAAAATTATTTCCACGAAATTAAACGCATTTGAGCAGACTGCAAAATAAATAAAATAAAATGACAATATATCTCAACAAGCAACTTCACAAGAAACCAGTCAGCCTTCCTATTATTATTGCATTATTTATTCCTACTTAATATTTTCTTGTTGTGACATTACCATCACAGTAATAACAACAACAACAGGAGAGAGACGAGAGTATTTCACGTGAGTTAAGAGATGAGATTATGTCGAAAATCCCTTAATCTTCTCTCCACTCCACACACACAAGAGGTATTCTTGTTACTTGTCATCAAAAGTGCATTCCTCCTCTGCGTTTACCAGCAGCAAAGATCCTATTTGTAAGTTACACGACTTATGTATTACCACTACTCCGTCTTCCAAAGCTACTTTTATGCAAACAAACAGAGCTATTATTATGATCATCATCATGAACTTTATGTCATTGTCATCCTCCTCCTCTCCTTCAAAGTCTCCTCGCACAACTCACTTTTATTTCATTCATAATGATCCTGATGACAATTGACAACAATAATTATTATGTAAGTACCACATCATATATAACATTTTTTCATCTCAATTCTATAGGTATGCGTGTGTGTACATTGTTGGCATAATAGGGGTAATTGAGTGGTAACTATTTTATAGCTCTCTTCTGTGAGTAGTAAGTAGTGTTGGGGATATGTCAAGAGATTTGTTTTTGTTGAGGGCAAACTACTTATGTACTTATTGCACAAATGATGAACCGAATGAATGGCAAAGGAAAAAAGCCATAAAACTTGTGTGTGTGTGTACGCGCAAGAAGGAGAGGGAGAGATGTATTCTCATCGATTCATTTCCCTTTCTTCTTCTTCTTCTTCGTTCTTGAAAGACTTCCCTTGTGACTTTTTGGACTGTAATGTACACTCTGTTGTACACAGAGACATTACATACGTCCATTCGTGAAAAATGTGAATTCTTCAAGACCCATTCAGTGTCAGGCCATAATTCACTCTGTGCTCATGTTGAACACGAAGTAAGAGGAAAATCGGAGAGGAGAAAAAAAGAACACTTCTTTTGTGCAAGCACAGCAAAAAACTTTTTTTCAAAACTTTTTTTCTTCATGAACGAAGAACACACGGTAAAATGGAATACTACCATTTTAACGTTCATTTATACTTGTCTCCAGTCACCAGTGATTCTTTTTTCTGCAATAATAAGAATAACGGTAACAATGGGAAAAGGATGAGGTTGATGGTGGCGATGATTATCACCCGACGGCGGACGGACAGACTGACTTGCACTCTACTCGGTCCAAAATATAAAATGTCAATGTAATCACGTTGTAATTCATTTAGGCTTACGTATGCGCAATCAATAATATAAAACCCCATTTTTCTCAATTGCCTTTTTCATCCATTTTTGGCAATCCAAATAAAAATGAATTCCTAGAGATGAAATTAAATTCCGATGTGTGGTAATAATAATAATAAATTGTCAAGTGAATTTTTGAGTTGAGATTTTTACACGTAGGCATGTCTGTAGTCTGTTGTACATGTACAGTAGTGAGCTTATTAGGATACATCATGTGACAGTCAGGACAATGGTGACAAGTTGACATTTCTCCTTCTCCACTACTTCTTCTTGGTGGGGACCGCGCGACACTCATCCTCTACTACGTTTGCAGACGAGAAGACGAGACAGATCCTGTGACTAGTGGAGACATGATCATCCCGGAATGGCGACACCATTCGCCACCATTTATTTTTGTACAGAATGAAAATAAACCATTCATAACATGAATATGAGCAGCAGCATAAGTTCCCAAGATGCGATGTGCTCCATCCAACATGATCATGAAAAAAAGATTTATTTTTATATTTTCATCGCGCATTCATTATTTTTAATCCAGCAGACTAGACTAAACAAAAACAAGAGAGAGGAGAAGAAAATGAAGACGAAGGACCAAACAAAAGAAAAAAAGGAGAGATCTGCTCCTCTCATCATCAACATTTCATATATTGTCAGCAGAGCAAATTATGAAACAAGCAGAGTACGTGACCGCAAATTTCTCTCTCTCTACACAGTAGTCTTTTCCCATGTCTTGCACAATTTATTTATGATTTTCTAATTGTACCTCACCGTTCGTTCGGGAGACTACTACCTACCACTATTACTACAACTGCTTCTCTTGTAGATGCCATTATCATATTCGTGTCTTGACGTGATCATGGCTTATCGTTTAGGTATTTATATAGGAATATGGCTCACGGCGAAGGCGATACTTTTACACAACTGCACTTGAACAATAATACTTTGTACGTGTACATAATATTATTGATTTATTATTCAATAGCCAAATATGTGCAGAGGAGGTCGAAACACAAAATCACCATCGTCATCATCCAACCTTATTGAAAAATACGTACAAGCCAAGTCATATACCTACCATTGAATTGAATCAGCAGGAACTACAGCAGTCTCAGAAAAAAATTATATTACAATAATTCATCTGATTCACTCATTTTGCAATCCTCCTCTACACAAACAAATTATTTATTGCAGGCGAGCCATTGTTATTTTCTACTTGTGACTTTTCTTCTGATGATGCTCCTTCCTTTGTAGCTTAAATTGCTACAACCACCACCACCACCACGGCGATGTTGATGGTGATGATGATGAATGACTATACAAGAGCAAGTCACAGTCGGTAATAATAATAACGGCAATACAGCAAAAAAAATTCTGTCTGCGAGAGGATGAGACGTGGTGGTTGTATTATGTAGTAGTAGTGATGCTATTCGAAAAAGGGAGATTAGAGAGAGATTCCTTTGCAGTTCACAAAAGCAAGTCAACGATCTCATCGCTTTTTCCTCTCTCAGCCCAGCAAGAAGTACACGAGAAGCGGAGAGCAGCCATCTTTTTTACTGCACAGGACAATACAATAACAACAAAAAATGTACATATTACAGAGTCTATAATAAGTAGCAATATTATTCAAGTTGTGTTGTAATAATCATAATAATGGCTGTGTGTGCAGTTGTTGCAACAAAATGTTCTATAAATGCAACTTTTCTAGAATATAAAGCGAACCGAGAGAGAGAGGTATAAGAGATAAAGTTGGAGCAGCAAAAGGGGAGAAAATTTTCCATTTATTTCAGTTGTTGTTCACCGTTGCCGTTGTGAAGGGGAGTTTTTATCGGATGGTGGCGGTGATGGCGGTATGAATAGAATGCGATATTTTGTGTGTGGTAGTACGATGATCAAGAGGAGATGCGATGTGATGCTATGCATTTACTACAGCTTTTTGAAGAGGAGCAGAGGACAACCGACGACCAAAAGATGAGATTTCCCACAAAAGGAATCATGAAAGTAGAGATAGATGTAGGTATATAACCGTGTTATACGTTTTCAAAATGCATCTCTCTCTCACACATACTACAAGCTCGAAGTCGTCGTTGTCGTACGTGAGATAAGCTTTGTTCAGTTTGAGAGGTTGAGTGTGAGTGAGAAGATGAGGAGAGAGAAGGGAAGAAAATTCTTTCGGTGGCTCGGCAAGGGACGGAGGAGAAAATACGGAGGGAATGCGCCGGTCGGTATGCTGGTGGTTAGATGTTTTAACAAGAAAGGGAGGCTTATTAATATATACTCTACTATAGTCACTAGTATACACATACCTACTTATATTTTCCTGGATAATCTTTACTACTACCAGTTATATAGGTAGAGATACAAGGAACGTGCTCTTCTCTCCAAAATTTTCTCTTTCTGCTCTGCTCTTTCACTCACTTCTCTCTCCTCTTGTGAAAAACGACCGTTGCCTTTTGCCGTTGCTGAGTCAGAGATTATATTCTGGAGAAGCGAAAGAGAGGAAAAAGAAAAGAGGGACGGAGAGCGAGAGAGAGACAAAAATCGACCGTGTCGGTGGAAGTAGTAGCAGAGCGGCAGTGGTGGTGGCGGTATGCATGGTGTCGACGAAAAACGATGAGGAGGGGCTCCCGCTCACTGTTCACTAAGCAATACATGCTAGTAGCACTAGTACTATAATAGTTTATACAGCAAACTATATAGTATCTCGTCATTATCATTATCATTCCAAAGACTTCTAGTTAGTTTTACTCTCTCCGCTTTGCTGGAAATCTAGAGAAAATCTGGAATCTCGCTGCTTGTTTTGCCGCTGTTAAAGTCATATACTAACAGTTGTGTAGCTGTTGATGATGACGATGAGAAGGAGGATGAAATCGATTGTCCAAATGCTACCATTAAAAGGCAACAGAAGAAAACAACAAGAACAAGAAAATGGAGGCTCGCAATTGTCATTTTCATTTCCTTACCAAGAATCAAAAGCAGAGTGTGAGAGAAGGGGACGACGATGCAGTGGAGACGTTGTGTGTGAGAGGAAGACCAATATCCCATTTATTTTCACTGTTACTACTTTTATTCTCCTCGTATCGTTGTTTCCCTCTCCATCCTCGTGCTTTTTGTTAAATGCCAAGTAATTTCATAAGAAGCTCATCTCATTTCCCATTTTGTCTATTGGAATTGGAATAATGGCCACGGAGGAGCAAGCAAATATATTGTAGAATGCTAGCTACTATTCTGTATACTTAATAGTAATTGAAATGGGAAGAAGGGATGTATATTTCTTTTTATTACGGTAGTGTTTCACATGCTGGCCATCGTCGTCATCATATCATTCTCCTCTTCTCTCACAGAAGAGGCACAAAGTTGTTCGCTCGCGTAGCGGAGAAAATGGGAAATTGCTTACTCATCCGGAATAAGAATATTTTTTCTTCTCTTTTTGATCATTTCAGCTGAGAAGAGAGTGTGTGTGCTAATGCGTTAAAAGAAGAGCTGGTTCCCTATTTCTTCAAGAGAGAAAAAAAAAAGTAAATGTCTTTCGGTTTGCTTGCTTTTTTCCACCAACTAAGAAAAAAATCTCACTTAAAAACCTTTTTAGGGAGAAAAACAACAAAGAAAATTACAGAAATAAGTGGATACTTTCAACAAAACGATGCAGTTATTTCTTTTGTTAATGCAATGCTACTGGCTACTATACTGGGACACAACACTAAAACAGCTTTAATGCGACAAAAATTTCTACCAAGTGTTTTTTGTACAACCAAAACAGAGAGGAAGTTTGCCGAAAATCTTATGAGAATAGGATGAGACTACATGCCCATTGTCATTGTCGCCATCCGTCCGTTTTGCACAAAATTAAGTTTATAAATGGGATGATGAAAAAATCAGATTTTTTATTAACTTCTTATTCCGAATGGTTAAACACTCCGATTTTCACTTTTCGGCTGTGTTCTTATCACTAAATCCTTATCTCATCACTTCTTTCAGCAGCAGTGGGTAGCGTTTAAGCTTATGTACTTTATACACATATATCCCGTATTATTATGTACTTATCAAGATGAAACAATTTTTTTCACCTACAAAAATGCATACATTCAGTAAAATCGGCTTGAAGGACCGTGTAAAATGTTGACATATTGTATGAAAGTACTACAGTACAAATAGATTCGCTTGTCGATTTTAATCATTTGTGAAATTCTATTGTTGTGACACCATTTTGCTTTTATGCACAACAGGACTACCATCATCAACAATACAAAATTATACTCTACCCCATACCCCGTGTATAAAGTTGTAGTACTATTTTTTTGCTCCGTCTCTGTCTGTCCGCTGGTGCGGCATAGTCAATAGTTTAGTGTAGGTAAACAGCGAATGTCTACTCACTCACACACACGCATTATTTGTACAGTAGCAAAAATCCATAACAATAATAATAAAAATGGTTGGGTTGGGTTTTAAATGTCTGTGTGTTTGAGTGCAGCAGCAGCGAGAAAAAAAATGTGTAAAGGAGGAATAGATTATATTATTGTGCTGCTCTGGAGGAGAGGAAAAAACCGAGTCAGAAGAGCTCACAGCAGCAGCAAGCAAACCATGTTGTTTGACACACACACAGGTAAAAAAATTGTATAACGGACAATGGCAACAAAAGGGGAGCGAGCCCATAATAATAATATGCATAATACGTAATACTACTACATCGCATTCATAATATAGTAGCAAGTTGCTTTTTTACAAGAAGACGCGAGAGAGAGAGAGAGAGCGACATCGCATCCACCTTTTTTGTATATTTGCTGAAGAAGAGAGGACATGACAAAAGCCACTCGATTATTGTGAATGGGCTTCCAGCGGGGACGAAAATGGATCCTATCATGGAATAATATGGGGATACAGCTTGCTTGTATGCTACAATTCAAGTTGCATTGCACACACACAAATAATAACAGAAGTAACGAAGAAAAAAAACTCTTTTGGTGTTTTCCCTTTCTTGTACTGCGTTTGTGCCATGCCTTAGCATTTATGATGATGATGATGATTTTTTCTACTTTACCTTAAAAATGTTTCCCCCATGCATTACACTACCTACCTGGTTCGGTTCACTGTTGACTAGCCTGAGTCACTAATTCATTTTCGAGTTGAACAGTTTTTTAAAGAGAGAGAGAGTGAGAGTTGGGGGTTATATTGCTATAAAGCTCGCATGTTGTCACGATGGGACAATAATGAAAAGAGTGAATATTATATAAAAATGAAATGAAAAAGCATATGTTTCACTCTGTAGCTTCATCATCCATGTTTACCCTGGTCAAATGAGACAGTTTTTTTTCAAAATGAATACACTCACCGTTCAAAAAAATAAACACGAGCCCATTATCATCATCATTGAGCTAAGTAAGTAGTAGTGTTTTCTACATTACAACTATAACTTACGTGCGTATTATTATTATGCGTGCTCAAGTCTCATTTGAAGTGAGTGATGCAACATATTTTATACGCTATTCAGTCAATGTGCCCTAGTACGTACTTTCACGTAACAAAGCAATAACATTTTTGAATTGACTCACTGATCATGTTTGTTTGCGAGTGAGGTTTCGTCTGGGACACACAGAGAAATAAACGTGATATTATATGGTTCATAGCATTTACTGTTTATTTTTTTCAAAAAAAGTAGAGCGACTCCGATTCAATTGTGTATGCCCTTTTCTCCATGCCCATTTAAAATTATACACGTATCTGTCTCGCTCATTTTTGCTGGACGACATGGAGAGCAAAATATATAATAAAAATGTAAATTAATGTGATTTGATCCGCTCTTTTACAATTTTAATGTTTGATTTTGTGATTGTTATGCTTGCATGTATGTTGTTAAAAAGCCGTGTAAATACAGATAAGCAAGTAACCTTGTCCATCCAAGTAAAGGACATGTTGTATTTTGTTTGTACCTAAAAATGAAATTATACGCTCACAACAACAGTCGTCGGAAGTAATAATAATGTAGGTTTTAGAAGTTGGATAGACGCAAACTAGATATACTATATTTAATAGGTATGTTATGTATATTTGTTGTGAATTTGTGTGTGCACAAAGTCAAGTTTATTACCAGCGATATCTGTGTATGATAAGAAGGAGAACAAATAGTACATATAAAAATTTTAATTTTAGTGTGCTCTCACAAGAAAAAATGTAATATACTACTTTACTTTTGTGCAAATAATTACGAAAAAAATACATCAAGTGCAAAAATTCAAAAAGGGTTGCATAAAACGTATACATCATTAATTTAAACAGGATTAAAAAATACTTTTTGGAGAACGAGAATTTAAGTAAGAGAATTCCAATAATATTCTGATGGGAAACTGTGTTCGCTCCAGATTCCAAGATTCTGGAAAAAAAGTTCACACATCTCTGAACAACAGAGAGCGAAAAAACTTGTCTTGTTGGGTATATAAAGATAGTCAGACAGGTAGCTGTATAACCATTATCATTGATGATGCAAGCATTCAAGCATGCATATATAACATAATATGAAATGCCTAGTGAAAAAGTAATTGAAATGGTCGGCACTAATCATGCTTTGATGCACTGCAATAATAATCATTAGAAATAAAGAATTATTATATGACTCTAGAATAGGAGCAGTAGCAGTCAGCAGAGTAGTCACCAAGCCAAGTCATCATATCACATGTTTTACTTGTTCGACAAGAAAACTCATTCACAACTTTTTATTGCGTTTCTCTCTCCTTCTTCCCATTCTTAATATTTCTCACAGGTACACTCATATATACCTAAGTGCATAATATACATTCGTATATAAGAAGTCCATTAAAATTTAAATATAAAACCGGAATTCCAGAAAATATCTCTCACGTAAAAAGCAGTAGACCACCAAACCACATAACACACTGTATGCGCTTTATCACCAGCAGACCATACAGACAAAATGTGCAGAACACACAACAATCACCCAAAAGATGTTTGGTGTCTGAGCACAAATGAAAATGAAATGGGTATAAACGTTGAAAATTGAATGATTCCCCTGAGAAAAAAATGTAATATTCTGGCGGACTATATGACTTATACAACATCTCATGCTGTTGTTGTTCATCTCTCTCTAAGCTAATTAATGGTGTTGAGCGTGATATCATTAAAAATATTATTTCTCTGTATTTCCCCTCCCTCTCCTCCTGCACAACTATAAGAGCAGCAGAGCAAGCAGAGAGTAGTGAATTGTCATTATGGCATGTACACTGGCTTTTGGCATGCACACAGAGGTCCATTTTCCATGCATAACACATAAAACTAATATTATTATTGCTGATGCTGTTGTTGGACTTATCATTGTGGAGTATCAGTATCATATTTTTTCCTCGGAGGCTACAACTGCCTGGTGGCAGAAGCATTCAGTTGATGATGCACGCTCTGTTGCTTATGTGCCACAAATTTCTAAACAAACTGCATGCAATAATATTATCATCGTGTGTAATATATACTGCATTTAGAGTTACATGCCTGATGCCTACTTTTTTCTCCTGTTTTTGGAGAACAATTTTTTTTGGACAGAATACAACTGCAAACGGACAAAAGAAGAAAAGACTGACTGGTGGTGGTGCTGACTGTAAAAATACAACGTATTTGTTGCAGATGCCTTTTGCTTTTGTCTGGTGATGATGATTGTAGCAGTGCTATATGTTGTGCGACCAAGTGGAACGGATATTCTTGCACATACGGACCATTACTACGGACGACCTTGTGCACTTGCCAGCTTTACACTATTAAAAAAGCAAGCCAAGTCAAATGACGTACGTTTGTATGCAGCCTTATTGGCATGGAAGGTTAAGCTTGTCCATGCTTCTTGATATTGATGATGAGAGAGAACTGGAGAGGAGAGAGACGGATGAAAAATGTATGGAGAGAGCGAGAGTGAGCCAGTTTTTTATTGCCCATTAAAGAAAAATCGTACAAGACGAAGGCAATTGAGATAATCATTTGAAATAAGACATTCTACTAATCCTATCCATCCATCCAT
The DNA here is from genome assembly GCA_027743765.1 of Coecobrya sp. COE2. Lineage (NCBI taxonomy): Eukaryota > Metazoa > Arthropoda > Collembola > Entomobryomorpha > Entomobryidae > Coecobrya > Coecobrya sp. COE2. Next base: position 27,765 of record JAHZMV010000795.1, read on the forward strand.
TTCTGCTCTGGAGGAAAGTGCAATACCAAAATAGGTAGTTTGTTAGATTGAACAAGTGAACGCTTGTGGCTACTGTTTTGCTGCTGCCTTTCTTTCTTCTTTTTCTTCACAAGCTTCTCCGGCTCTGCACTGCACTGCTACCTGTAATTAGCAACTCGTGTGTGTTATAATAATCTTGTCTAGATTTAGATATGCCGCTAATCTCGCAGAAAAATCTGGCATGCTCTTACTTACTTACTTTATACGTACGTTTTCCTTTTTTTCTGTTTGCTCGTTCAAGTAGTAGTACCTGTTGGCCATTCACACTAATTGGAAATGGCATACTACAGGTAATAATAAATTTCAGCTTATAGGTAGGTAGGCAGCTTATATTTTTGCACTAATGGAAAAACGGACAAAAGAACACATATATGTGATCGCATCGCTTATTATGTCATATAAATAAATCCTCCTCGTAATATTAATTAATATTCCAGAAACGAATAAATGTTCTGTTTATGATTGCCTATCACACACATTACAATAGTTTCTTATATTTTTTTACTTTGTATTATTGACACGGTATGGAATTATATTTATGAGAACATTTTTACCTGTAGCTATCATCCTTTTTTATTGATAATTACAGGTGTTGTGTGCGTGGGTGCTTGTTGCAATACCGCAATTAAAAATCTTTGTTTGCCTTTATGTCTATCTCTAGACATTGTTATCATCAATATTTATTTGCCGAACAACCTGGCCGGTCGGTGAGCAAGGTAGTAGCAATAATATCAAGTGCATAAAATAACCATGCCGCTACCTATTTATTAAAAATATTCTCGCGAGATTAACAATCAGCTTCTGCTTCTTCTTTTCTAACTACAGCTCTCTGAGATTTTACCGAGATGACATTGATGATGCCTCTAGGCCTTCCTTACATTTCATCATAACAGCTGCACGCCAGTTTATTACACATCATTATAACAAGCTCTGTAAATAAATCTCTTATTAATCCAGTAGCAAAAATCGTGGTCAGTGGAACATAAAAAACAAACAGACATTAGGCTGCTTTATCAATTTTTGAAGAAACAGGCATAAAAATTCAGAGAGTAATAATTTTTTTGCTTAAGATTGTGAATGAATCCGATGACGAAATGAATGAAGGAAAAAACATTTTCAGCTTCAGAGCATCCATATTCCATATTAGCTAGGTGCAACGAAAAAATGCGAGTTTCAACTTCTTATGTAATTTATGTATCATATCATGGATAATGTTCACCTTTTGCACCTTGTTCAGTACTACTGACTTCCTTTTCAAATTTATCTCGTCCTCATGATCACCTCAGTATAAAAAATATATTACAGATAAGAAGAGAAGCACACAAGTTTTAGTATCTAAATGAAACTTTGGTGTCCGATGAGAACTTTTGCGTATATCCTCTCTCGGCTCTTCTCTTCTCCATAATATTACTTATATTTATTATCTTTCTGGGCAATCACACTTATCCTTTCCCATTTTATTATTTTGTTTCCTCACATTGCACTTTTTTAAGCTGAGTAGGAATTACCCGTTTTAAATCTTATACATATAATATGCAGTTTCCAAATGATCTTCTGCTATACTATATATTTTGTTATCAATTTTCTAATTATTTTTCCATAAATTCTCCTTTTTCTAGAATGTTTTCATTTTTTAATTGTACGTTTTTATGGCTTCATTAGTACGTCAGAATGACAGTAAATTTTATAAAATTTTCGCTTCTCTATTTTACAATTGTAATTATTTAGCTATTAACTTGCTTTTTTCTCTGTATATTGTTGCTGCAACATTGTATATAAGGAGAGGTGGATGTTGTTATTATTGATGCGCATCAAATATCCCCAAGAATAGCTAGGTAGGCATATGCGAACTCAATAGAACCGCCTTCTTCATTTTCTTTGAACATGAACAAGGCGTTTTTACATTTCGTGTAAATACAGTTGGGCTGCTAAACTACATGGCTTCAATCTACCAACCTGGTCGCAAAAATATATTCGAATATATTTTTACCATAACCCAACCGAGACCCGGAAAAGTTGGGGATAACCTTTAGAATTCAATTTTAAAAATTGAATGAGATGGGAGGAAGGAAAACCATAATATCTTGATTACATTATTGCATTGCCCCTATACATAATAAAAGTACATATAAAGTATTGAGGTATCATCGTTCACTGTTGTGGTTGTTCGCTATCATCCTCAAGTATCGACCTTGCCATACATGGAAGCCCAAGTGGAACTGATATATTTCTTGTATGTATGCGCAGATCACTACACCAGATATATATGTTGCCTTGTATGGCCCATTAGAAAAAATATAATGTAAGCACACACAGAGTCCTGATGACATACAATGATACCTTTCTCTCAACCTTTACTCTTCAATTCAATCCATTTCACAAAAACAGGACAAATGCTATTTAGATTATATATTTTTTTACCAAACCTACATTTATTTTTGTAGCCCTGCTGACTAACCAGCTGAAAATAAGGAGAGGGAGAGAAAACTCCTGACCCTGTCATTTCATTTCGTGCAAGTATCATCAACATCGTCCTTTCCAAATAACTGGCTGTACATTCACTACATACATAATTATTTTTGGTATGTTCTGTCTGTCTGTCCATCCGCAACCCTTTATTTCTTTCCGCGTCCTCCATTCAACCAGCGAAATAAAACTAAAAAAGACTATTTTGTCCCAGCTCTGCTGCTTGCGTTTTCACTTTGGAATTTTTATTTGAAGTTTTTATATATAAGCAGTTATGGACCCATATATAAAAATGAATAATGATGCATATTAAAATGTCTGTCCATGTCCACCATGCAAATGATGCATGCATGTAGCAGCAATCCAATTCACCACGAACAACAGCACAAGAGGAGAATAAATGATAAGCCAGAGAAAAATAAAATAAAACACACTACGGCACAAATTTTTTACCTCTGAGCGGACAAGTGCAAATATGCAAATAAAAGTAAATAGCAGCAAGAGAGCCGAGTATATTTACAGCTTTAATTTCATGTTTGCTTCTTCAAACTACATAAGCAAAACCACACAGCGAACCTGTAATAATATGTCCTTTTTTGCCGCTACTATTGCCCGACTACTAAAACATACCAAACGCTATATGCATACTTATGTGTGTGTACATAAATACTTACGAATACACCTGTAATTATTGCAGCAACAGCAAAACAATAATGGTACAATGAAAACCACAAGAATTATAATTTCTGCTTTTCTTTTTTTCTTTCCTTCCCTGCAACAACAAAAGTACTATTCAAATAATTGTCGTTATATATGTTCCTCCTCTGGCTACTTTTTAAATACACTCTCCTGCCAAAAGGTAGTAATAACGATAATAGTACAAATTCCATTGTGTGCTCGCAAGTGTAAACTAACATGATTATATGGTAGTCTTATGAGAAAATAATTGTGATAATCGTTCTCTCTCCCTGCATATTTCTCTCCGTGTTTACTAGCCCTACTGCTCATAAGAGTAGCCATTTGTGGAGTGTAAACACAATCCCATATTGTTTCAACTTCCCGTACAGATAAAACTAACAACACACACAAAACATAGTGTTTCGAAAAATAAACTTTGAAATAAGCTGATATTTGAAAAGAGAGGTGGAGAAGAAGGAATAGACAGAAAATATAGCATACAGTTTTCCCAAAGAAGAAGACAGGACTCTGCCAGAAAAAGCTATAATATTTTCAGCTTGACGCATGACGACGCTCTTCTTCTCTACACAATCATGATGATGATCGTCCTCCGCACAAATTTTTCTATTGTGAACAACGAACCAACTATGAAAGCCATGCATGTATGTACATTGGTAATATGTAACAACAATAATCATGCCATATAGTACACTGACTTGAGTGGAGGAGATGAGAGTTGAGTTGGTCTACAGTATGTTGTCAGAGTCCCCTCCTCACTTGATTCCACACTCCTCATCTGCTCCTCTCTAACGATGACGATGATACTTGTAAAGAGAAGAGAAGAAGAGCAAAGCAAAAAAGAGTGGTTTTGTGTGTGCTGTACATGTATACGAGACGACGAAAGAGACGGAGAGAGATTGTACGGGTGATGCAGATTCCATCAACTGATAGGATATACGCGAGCAACTGATGGCAAGTCAGATACGGGAGGATGGCAATACACCACTCACAACAGCCTCCTTTTCTGCCTCTGAGCACACTATTATAGTACATCACATCTCTCCGCTTGTACGACGCACATCATCATCATCATCGTCAACATCATCATGTTTTCATATAGTCTTCCCTTTTTCCCGTCTTCTCTCCTTCTTTTAGGTTTGATGCTTTTTGTGAGTCACCCATCACCACAAGCTGTATAGTCACTTTTGATTTTTTTTCTGTCGGTTATAGTCGCTCTCTCTCTCTCTTCATCTGTAAATATCACACACAGCTCGTGAAGAGCGTCATGTCACACGCTTAAAGTCGTTTGTTCGCCCGTTTTGTACAAATCGGATACAGATGCTTCCTTCCATGGAATTTCTGAAAAAAATGTGACATGCTGTCTCTTCATCTGCCACTCTTGTGATTATTTGCGCTCTGTTCATTTCCATTCCACGTACTTATGTACATTCTGAAAAATTTACTTTTGTTGATTGTGTAATATGCTGTGTATAGAGCTGGTTTCATTTATTCCCTATTATCATTTTGTTATTGAGGAAACGAGAGAGAATACATATTATAATGAAAAGATTTTATTATAAAACATATTTTCGAATAAAATGGCTTGTTTGATAGTGAGTGAGAATGAGAATCAGGATGATGATAATATGGTGTATTCTCTACTCTAGGTGCTATTTTACTACTAATACTTTGTTTTGTGTGTAAAGTATGTAATTCCCTTTTTAATAGTGATAATAATTTTTTGCTGGTTTATATCCCATCGCATATAGCATTGGATTTTGGTACTCAACAAAAGAGTCAAGCTGTTCATGTGTGTATGAGGATGAGCTTGATTTTTGTTTTATTTTCTGCTCCTTCTATTTCTCTCTCTCTCAGGTGTCTTGTCTTTCTTTCTTAATTCTCTTTTTCTTACAACAGCTTCTTCTTCGCTTCAGCTACCGAGATGATTACACTTTTCAAACACAAAAGCAACTTTACAAACAACAACAGCACCACAGCAGCAGCCTAACTATGCAACTCTTTTTTTTCTTTCGTTTGCCTTTTGTTTCAACTCTTCGGGCTGCTATAGAATAAATACAATATAAAAACATGTGTTGTACATTACACAGAAAATGCATTTTAGCAAATTTTCAAAAGAAACTTTTTAAAACCTTTTTTCCTTCTTCTTCGTCTTACATAAGCTATCTACCTAGAAGAGAGATATATTGACTTTTTAAAACACAAAGATGAGAAAAATATGAAAAGAAGTTTGAAAAGTAAAATTGTCTTCTCGAGTACTTTGCTCGTTTTTATTACAGCACGACACACAACGACTGAATTATATATGCTCCTAAAAGAAGACAAAGTAAACCGTAATTTTTTCCAAGCAAAAAAATCAAGTTGGATGGAAGAAGCGAGAGAGATAGTTTTATACTTCTTCTTCTTGCAACATTGAGCATACAAGATAGAAAATGTAGTATGATGGCATAATATTATAATATTCATCTTTTTTCTCTCTCTTCCATTCTTGCTCATCTGCTGCTCGCTCAATATGCATTCATGCACCAACAGCACACCATCATCATCATCCTCTTTTTTCCAAACGATTATCTTATCTCGATCACAAATCACATCACATCTTTTTCCTCCGCTATGTGTCCTGCGACTCTATATATTCCACTTCCACCACCGCCGTCCTCTTCTTCCTCAACAAAAATGAAAGGAAAATACTGCCTACCTACAAAAAATGTACATTACCGTACATTTTCTTCGTTTTCTTATAGTAAGTCGTATTATAAATATTAATAACAAGTGCCACATTGACATTCTCATCGTTTCGTAATAGCAATAATAACAATAATGCAACCGAGTGGATATATAAAGACAGCAGCAGCAGCAGCGGAGAATCACACACAATGACGATCAAAGTGGGAAGAAGGCAGGGACGAAAAAAACGCACTTTAAATTGAAATCCTTGTCGTTTTCATTTAAAAAGTTAAAATGTATTTTCTTTCAATGTACTTTTGTGAATACTACATACTTATATCCCTACTCATATGTGTGATTCAATTCAAATGAACAAAAAATAAATAAATATCGCGCAGTGAATAGCCTCTCTATTTTTTATTGTATGCGCATAGAAGGTTATTATAGAATCCATTATACTATTATAAAAGTGCAATCTTCTTCTTCTTTTACAACAGACAGAGTGAGAGAGAGCGAAGAAAGTCGTGACAATATTCTTGACTTTTTTTGCCGTGCTCGCTGCTCTTTGCTATTTTCTTGTCCTGTTGCCTGTCCTCCTCTTCTCTTTTTGAAATCACCTCCGTCTCCTCCTCCTCTACTTCTTTTGCTTACACAACCAGCAGAGTAACAATCGAGCCGAATAGAGCATGCGTTTTTTGAATTGTTCCTTTTCATTTGAAAAACATGACTATGATGACGATGACGACGACGATGATGACGATGGTGCGTGTATTACATTTATGCATACCAACAGCATAAGTATGTGTACAACAATCATGAATAGAGCGCAAATCATGAAGAAATGGAGATTAGAGTTATAGATAAAATATCACATTTATTATTATTATTATGATTACCATTTTTTATTCTGTATTCTCTCTTTCACGATGATGTAGTACATGAGATGTATGTGTGTAAGCTATGTAATATGAAATGTTTGTTCCATTCTACAACACATACTCTTATTCAACTCATTTCGATTTTAAAAATCGAAGCTCTTGTAAAAAATCCTCGTGTTCGTCATATATTTATAATAATAAATGTAACTCGTGTGTGTAAAAGCCCCTCTTTGGTTTAAATCATTTTATTTGTTTGCTGTGCATATTCATAGATAAGTCAGCTAATTTTAGTCGTGATGGATGAACTGAAGTGAACTGAACTTTTGAAAAAAAAACTTTGTGTGCAATTTGTACAATACTGACTGACACACGTACCTATATATTTGTGGGCCAAAGAGAAAACTGTAAAATTTGTTGAGCACCTACATAATATATTGCTGCATGCAGAATGATGCACTTCTTCCTCTCGTTCACAAAAAAAATGTTTCAAAATTTACAGTATTAACAAGCAAAAAATATAGTAGACTTTATAATTTTGTATGAAATAATAAATGGTAATTATACTTCAATTACTTTGCTCTTTTGCTGATTGTATCAAGTGCCAACATACAATACCTAAATTTCTGTTACACTCCGCGCCGACTTGCACCCAAACCCAGAGATTATTTTATTTTATTTTTGGCAATTTATATTTCTGCTCACACAAAAGATGCTGATTACATTACCGACAAATTGGCAGAAAAGAAGGGCCGACCGCAGATCTATATAAATAACTAATCATAAAAATAAAAATCAGAGAAAAGAAGAAACATCAAAATAAAAAAGAGAAGCAGAAACATCAGCGGTAGTACCACCACTAGATATGTTTTAAAAAACGAAGAGTGCTACGCTGTGAAGACACTCCCCTTTGACATGTGTTTATACACTCATTATTACACATAGACACTCAATCGTAACAATACCATTTACAGGGTTCACTGAGCAGAAATTATGGTTCACTTTGTGATTCAATAGCAAGTAATTTTATAGGAATGATACGCATGCAAAGAGCATATTTCATTTTCTACTTGTTATACACACTTGCGTAATAATCAGATACGATTTATATGGTTAAATTAGCAGGGCCTCCGTGTGTGTGTATAAAATCCTAAAAAATAAAAATTAATCTAAATGCAACAGCAATGATCACTCGGCCGCGATCATAATGAGAGAACCGAGAACTTTTACGTTTTTCCTGCAGGCGTATAAATAGATTACGAGTATACCTAGACGCTCGGCTATATAGTTCTCTAGTAGTGCGCTATATGCAGCATGGGAAAATATAAATCAACTTTGTGTAAAAATTAGAAGCAAGAAAAATGGAACGTGTTAAAAAGTTGCAAAACTACTGCTGATGCGTGTGCTTTAATGAGCAAATAATGCAAAAAAGCAGGGAAGAGCCCAACCCAAAAGTAAAACGCACACTGAATTTATTACATGTATTTATACATTTATGCTGCTGTTGTGTTGTTTTGTATACATGTTTATATGTATATTTTGGTGTGTGCCAGTGCTGCTGTGGCTGTTGTTCATCATCATAGATTATCCTTTACACCATCTTGACACATGTAAACAACAAGAAACATTCACTCTGGGTGCTTTCATCTCACTTGTCCATCTAAAAATATGTACATACATAAAAGATGGACGGACTCTACCAACTCTCTGCTCACACAAAAAAAGTTGATAAACATCTTATTCCATTTTTTTGTGCTCAGCTCAGCTGCTGTGGTCACTTTTCTGATTATTCTGAAAAAGCTTTACGGAAAAGTGCTAAAATATATGAAAATGCTTTATAATGTCTTGCACGAAAATGTATGTAAAAAACACTTCCTCTTTTGTGCCGTGATGATGTTGCTGATGATGGTGACAATGCAATGTCAACAGAGCCGTCACCATCGCCATCAGAAATACATTAAAAGCAACGATGAAGACGACGGCACGATGATGATGATGACGGTACAATATTTCTTCTGCTTGCGAGTTCGTGCTATGCCGCATAATCTACTTGGCTCACGTGCATTTCACTCATTGTCACTTTTTCCGTAAATAATACATACATACGTAATGTACAACAATGCATACAGAGAGAGAGAACACGAGTGAAAATGACGACAATGACACGAGAGAAGAGGAAAGAAGGATGACGAGCAAGAGCTCACGCCGTTCCAATTCGGTGAACAGTTGGTTATGATATTCATTCACATGATTATATAATGTTACACATAGCAAGCATAAATATATTCTTTTTTTTTCGCCATATTTCTCACCACCACACGTAAAGTACATTGCATTACGAGCAAGTAGGAGAAAAAAATACACATAATAATAATGATCGACCCGTACCCGAAAAAATATATAATAATAATGCAATGCAGTAGCAGCATAGGTACATAATAATATTATATTAAAATGTAGGATGTGTGGAAAATGACAAGCAAGCGCATAAGAGCTTATGACTTTTTTTCTTGACTGTTTGCCGTAAAGTGCTTACGCTGCCGCTATTTACCTTTCTTTCTTGAGAGGAGGAAGGAAGGAGTGGGCGACGACGAAAGCTGAGAGTAAACAGGATTTATTCCAGGAACTAGGAAAGCAGGTGTTGGCTTTTTTACACAGATGGATACCATTTTAAACACGATGAAGGAAAAGGGTTAAAAGCAGGCCACAGTACTTTTATCGACCGACAGTAAGCCAAAAAAATGTATTACGCAACCTTAGGGTTTCCCTGTGCTAAAAGTGTCTGGAGAAGTAAACTGTTGGCACTTTTTGAGAAACGGGTATTTAAAATAACAAAAAAAGAATAGTTTACATTCATTTCAACGAGTTACGCTTCACTAATGCAACAAATTATTAGACAGTGATTAGGATTGTCAAAATCGCCAATTTAGCTCAGGTGGCATTTCATCCATTTGCAATTGCACGGCAATGAAATTCCCTTTAATTTACTCACTCAAATGAAGCTTGCCATTGTGGAATAGAGCGTGTGTGTGTGGGTCTTGGGTTCTCATAAAATATCAATGAATGTCTTGATGAGTTTCTCGGGAGGAAAGGAAAGAAAGCACGGCAAAAAGGGAGAGAGGCTTTTCATTTTCCGTGAAACTACCCACATTATGAATCAATACGAGCCTACTTGCCTCTCTGCGAGAGTTACTAAACGATAATGCATGCATTGCATACATAAGTATTTCAAGACACTAGTCGCCTTTTCTCACTAAATATGTATTTCCAATCGAAAAAATCTTATTGCTTTTTTCTGCACCACGTTTCTCGTGATGACGGTGGTAGTTCCAAGTAGATTGAGCCATGCAATAATAGTTAGCCAAGTTATGTTATAATATTTGCATGCCGCAAGTCGGGAAACTATATGTCTATATCTATCTATACACGATATATAGATAATATGCGGCATCACTACAAAACCTCGCTGTTCACCAAGACGAAGCGCTCGTCCTTAATATTTCTTGTAAATAGTTTCATTAGAAGTGATGAATATTTTAGCAGATTTCTGCTACAAAATTCTACTTTTCCTCTCTCGGCGTAGTATTTTATAGGGAAAATTAAGCCGTACTTTGTGTGTGAGAGAGTTTGTGCATGCCGCAAAGAAAACTAGAAAATATAATAAAATTGCAACAGAAACAACAACAAACAATCTGAAAATGGTAGTAATAATTCCTTTCGTGTGTAATAATAGTGTATCGTTTACTACACATTATACTACCCTGGCAAGGGGGCTGTTCATTTAAATTGATACACAAAATCCCAAATGAATTTCGAATGAATTTTTTACTGTATAGCATTGATATTTCATAGGAGAAGGGGAAAACACGCAAAAACTGAACTGTTTCCCGAACAGCCCCTTATTATAGCAATGAAAACTGTGAGTTTAAATTGAACATGAGCCAATTGTAATATTCCATTATTGTCCCCTCATCATCTGCTCCTACTTTTCCTCATTTCTCTTTTCAAGGCAAATAATATGCAAAAGTCTTTAGTGTGTGGGGTTATGAATAGGTAGTTATACCAAAATATTGATTCTTATGGATTCTTATACAAGAATATTATTCAAATTTCCTCCAAACGAAATAATAATTTTCTTGTGACATTTTCCAGAAAATTTAATTTAATTCTTCTCTTTCTCCATTCCATCCATTTCCATACACAACCTGTGTGTTTTCCAAGAAATGTGAACAGTTGTGAAGGCCCTGTGTTTTACTTCCAAAAAGCTATTGTAAGGATGACCGTGTAAAATGGTATCTTTCCACTTTATCTTGCCATATACATTATCATCATCTTGTCCTCCTAACTAACTGACTGACTGACTGCTTGTGTCCTTTTGCCTTTCCTTAGAGCTCTCCGAAGAAAAGCCAAATGTGATGGTGTTCCAGTGCCTAATGTTGAGGTATCTATGTCAGTCATCAGTTGCCTGAAAATTTATTATTTCCCTTTTACGAAAAATGATAATATAATATGCATGTATTTAATCGAAAACGGGGAATGGAAACTCAAAGTCAAGTGGTGGTGGTGGTGGTTGTACATGTCCATGTAATACGTAAAAGGTAAAATATATATTTATATATGTCACGTCAACACTCATCAACTCGAGCAAAATGTATTAGAGCACTAGCTACCACCGCCATGTATGTAAATTTACTTTTCTTGTCTATTGGCCAAGATCTCGCCCTGCTGAACAAACAACAAAAGATGAAATGGAATGATAGAAACAAAAAGTTGATGACTAAATGTCGCCATTCTCTAAATGCACATTCGAGTTAGTATGCTTGTCCCTCGCTCTTGTATGTCTTTCTTGTATGTAAAGGTGATCTCAATACTTGATAAAGTGACAACGGGAAATTCCAATACCAACCAATACATAACATTATTCAATCCTTACAAGCTACCTATCTTATAACTCTTAACTCAGCACTACCAACAACAGCAAAGCTCAAAACTAATAACTTTCTTGGAAACTCTTTTTTTCATCGAAAGAATAACAAGAGACGAAAATTTGTGTATCCCAAAAAACAACGACGCCTGTCAAAAGTCATCGTCATCTGAACATGACACTGGAATATTGAACTAAAACTTTTTCTCGCCTTGTCCAATTTTGCATTTATTGTCAAATTTATTAACAACAATAGCAAAAGGAATTATTGATGAGCACCTGACAACGATGACGATGATGGTGTTGTAAAGGAGGATGGCGTGATCGAAAGGAGGAAACTACCACTTTCTTTCGTTTTTACATCATCATCATGTCTTAATTTTCCGCAAAATAAAACCTCTCCTTGCCTTCCTCTCTCTCTACTTTTCCATTATTCCAACCAACCTACCAATCAAAACGCTAAAACTCACTTTATTATTCGATTATACCACCACAAAAACCATTATAAAAGCAGACTCACAAAAATATACCATAATAAATGGAATGGACACTGGAGAGTTTTCATGGTGGTGATTTTTATCTGAAAACCCGGATCTGCATAAAAATGTATATCTGTTTTGTCCAATTCAAAAATAATTACAAAACGTGTGGAATACAAAAGCAAACAAATCTAAAAATCAACTCTCTCTCAATTCAATGCCTTCGTTTTTTTCAACTCTGCGTGTTCAGATATATTGACACTTTATTTATTCACGCTATTTGTGTGGTGTGTCTGTCTCAAGGGATGCTTTTCTTCTTCTTTTTTTACGAGTTTCTTTTTACCCAGAAGTGGAAGACGACAAGGATGAAATGAAAACCCGAGTTCGTGCATATATGAAAAGCAAATAATGCCCATTATTTGTCCCCATGAATAGAAATGAGTACATAAAACTCAGAAAAGGAAGAAAGCCCTGTTTGTAATTTTATGGGGTATAGTACTACATACACATACCTATTATTATGTATTTGCTAGTAAAAAGCTCACTTTACCCACACAACACACACAAGAAGAAAAACCGACAAAATTATACGCTGTGTTATTGTCAACTTTCTTTGATGAGGATATGATAAATTTAAGGATTGTTGTATGCAAAGGTTTATCTGGTGGTGACGATTGTGTAGTGGTGAGTGGCAAATGCTTTCCTAAAAACTTTTGGTTTCATTTCACAAACCGAGTTCTTTTCAAAACCCGGCGGACAAAAGAAGAAAGGAAAAAATATAAATTGCTGTGGCTTTTGTCAACTCAATTGTCACACACTTTTGAGTGAATATGTTACATTGTGGATAGAAAAAATGTAAAGCATTTTATAATACGTTTGTTTGTAGTAGTAAATCAACAGAACACAAACAAAAATCATCATTTCTTCAAAATGTTATACAATTTTCACACAAAAAAGTGACCACTTATTTTCTCCTATTTTTCTTTGTAGTATGATTAGGTGGGTAGGTACATTGTAGGTTTCCTTGTACAAGATGTCGTTATTCATTCATTACGCGTGTTATTGATGATGATGATTAAACCTTAGAAAAAGGTTGTATAGACTTTTTTCTTTGTAGTATGATTAGGTGGGTAGGTACATTGTAGGTTTCCTTGTACAAGATGTCGTTATTCATTCATTACGCGTGTTATTGATGATGATGATTAAACCCTAGAAAGGTTGTATAGTTTGCTGGAAACTGGAGATTTCTCAGAAAATTTTAACAAAGCTACTTTTCTATTTGTAGCTTTTTTGAATTAAATTTTTTTCTGTGACTTTTTATGCTACAAATACTGCATTTCATTTTTTCCCATTTTCTAACAAAAATCTCAATAATTGTACCGCAATTAATTTAGAAACAGACTGTAATATTTTTTATGCGTCTGTTACAACGAAATGAAAGCGGAAATGAAAACTCTGACAATGCCGCTCGGCTCGGCAGCCTGCTGCATTGCACATTATTACAAGGCAGCAATGCAACAGCACAATAAATGCAATCAGTTTTGTTTTACAACAATGCGCACATCTATAGCACCATTTTTATGACTTTTTATACGATTCTTCTATGATTATTTTCCCTGAGAGGGAAAAAAGTTGTAGATTCATTTATTTTAACAAGTTCCGGAATTTCCCTCGTATGTTATATAAAAATGTGAACTGCTGAAGTTTCAACTTGTACATACATTTATTTATATACTATTTATGTATAAATATAACATAAATATTATAATTTCACCACACACCACATGATACCAAAAATATAAAATAAAATAATAAATGTATTCATTCAACAACGAGGCAGTCGTAAACTTCTCCGCTAACAAGATCGACAACCATCACCAATCCAATCAGAAAACGGGGAACAAACAAGCAGAAGAAAAATGCCAATTAAAAACTGTACACTTTTTTAATAACATAGGTACACTAACTAACTTACCGTCATCGTGATAATCATGATCATTACTACGATGATGATAGTGCATTAAAAGTTTTAGTTTCTCCATTTTTTGTTCTCTTTTCATTCATTTTTTACAAATGAATGTGGCATAAAAATAAAATGATTCTATAATTGTATTGCTTCACTTAGGTAATCCCATGCCTAACTACAAAGTGGAAAATTTAAATCAGTTTTGCTCATCATCATAATCATCTAAAAGAGCAAAAAAAGTATACAGCATTATTTTTTCTTAATTGCCCACATTTAAACTATTAACCATGATAAATAACTTGGCAGAGAGAGTAAGTCGTGTGTTAGTGTTATTATTACTGTTGCGGTGAGGTCTGCCATTTATGCCAGTTAACTGTCGGATGGAATAAAATTACTACGTGTCCAATTGCGCTATTATGTTTCGCCATCCATCTTCTGTTTGCAATTTTGCAAAAATTCCCCAGCGGAATAGTTTTGCTTGCAAATTGAAAGAATAATTACCGCCAGAGAAATAATGGCACTATATAAAAGCACTATGTTCGCTTTCGGCATTTATATTTATGGACTATTTTAAATGAAGTACGTGATGGCATTATTGCGCATTGTTGAAATTTGAAATGTTGTCTTGCGGTTTGGTGGAAATGAAGGAAAAACAGCTCAGCCCCACCACTACCGACAGACCGACAACAACCGGAAGAAGTGTGTACCGAGTACAACAAATGCATTCTCATCTGCTTATGAAGAAACTGGTAACAAAGCAATAAAAAAGGTCTCGAAATATTGATAAGCTTATTCCTCCTACGATAATGCATTATCTTTAACACTGCATTTTGTTGTTAGTGAAGAGGAAAGTAGATATCACCTAAAACTAAGCCATGTTGTGTGTGTGTGATATACCCATTCAGTAACAACAGAAAATGTACCTAACGTAATTTCCTCTTTAGTTTCTTGGGATAAAATAAAAAGACTTTTAGCGCCTTTTGCTTTGCTGCTCTTGCTTCTTGCCAACTTCCCATCAACATAATATTATATTCTCCCGTCGTCTTCGTCATCATCATCGCTACTACTACCACTCTTGTGGCATGGTTTTCTAAGTAAGAAAATTTGACTTTTCCTCCCAAACTCGTTTTGATACACCTTTCTGACCAGAGCTCACAGAGAAGAAATATAATAATATGAAATGAGCCAACTTTTTCATTACTTTACTTCACAGTAGAGCAGCACACAATATATTAATACAGATCATCATACACGTAATATGAATATGTGTACGTGCGCACATGTTGTCTTGTTGTATTTCACCTTGGTTCAGAGGCAAAATGCATGCACACATCCGTCTTTTTTGGAACATGACTCTGTGGTGAGCTCATCGTGTTTGCTGCATGGTAAAAGGGAGAGATGCATGTCTTCCTCTCTTTTTAACTCTTTTACTTTTGCTCTAATAAACCTTCTGTCGCTCTCCGCTCAATATTCTCTTTTGCCGGTTTTTCATACAAAACACACTTGTGTACACATATTTATATTAGCGATGGTGAGAAAAGAGTGCTGCTATTCATTAGAAACGTTAAAAGCACGAGAAAGAAAAAAACTATGTATGTATGCAGGTATGCGTTTCGAGTGTGTGCACAAAGTACAAACAGAGTCAAGAGTCAAATCTACTGAGCATAAAGTCAGTTAAAACGGAGAGAGAAGGCAGAAAGGATAATGATTTTATATATTCTGGTCGTGCTTCACCTTTTCAGCTGTTTGGTCAATGAGGGAATACGTCCGGTTCCAAAAGAGCTTTACTTTTTTTCACAAGACAGACAACACGAGAGAGAAAAATGCATGCAAGGCAGGCGCAATAATAAACGACGACCATGATGGTAATAATGATCATACCATGCGTACCCGTATATATACAGTTTACTGTGAGGAACACGACATGCGAAAAAAAAGTTAATACTTTTTCTCCACCTCACGCAGATTCCCTCTCGCTCTCTCTGTGTTTGTCCAACCAATTACTCATTTTTTAACATAATGAGCAAAACCACGTTAAAAACTCGTCATTACGTCCGTCATCCTTGTATCCGCACTACTCCTCTGAGCTTGCAAAAATTCATTTCATTTATGTTCAGTCGTCCCAGAGAAAAAAGAGAAGCCATAATTACACAGACAGAGAGTACAGGGAGAAATATTAAACAGGCTTAAGTAAGTGAGGACTGAAATGAAAACCAGGTAGAAAAAATAAAATAAAAAAGCAGTCTATTTTTTGCTGCTAATAATGTTTATACCCTCATCAACACATACCAGCCATCATCCTTCCACCCACCCCAACAACAACAACACAGACAAAACAGCAGACGAAAATAAAAAAGTAAGTTTTTAACGTGAAACAATTATGATTACGAAATTGGGAGCATTGGTGTTGTTCGTTGCAGGTTTCTTTCTACTGCTGCTGTTACAGTAAGAAGAACAATGCGCATAGGTTAACCGGAAATAATTACACGTTTTTCGATCTTCTTCACAAAAACGTAATATTTTTCTTGAGTGCCAATGATATATAATGTGTATCAACATTTTCGTCAGTGTATCGGTCAAAGAGTTTCAACCCAACATTTAAAATTCAATTGCCCTAGAGCGAGGAGTAGAGAGAAAGAAAATGAAGGATTTGAATAGGAAAATAGCTTGTTGTTTAATACGTAAATGGCAATGCAGCATTTTTCATTTCTCACGACACAGTCCTCCCGTCAAAAAAGCAAAACTGTTCTAATACCACTATTTATTGCCTATACCCAAAACTAATAATACTCATATCGTAATCCGACTCAACTTTTTTTCTAACACTGTACACTCGGCAATGGATTGCGCTTGTCTGCCGCTTGCATGATGCGGATGCCAGGCTGGCTGGCTGGCAACGGGTTGCTCGGTTGTAGTAAAAATTACTTACCTATCTTTTTCTTTCTTTTGGTAAAAAAGTGAATTTGCTCACTTTACACTACGTTTAGTCAGCACATATTTCATATTTTTCAGTCAGTGATACATATAACCATCCTGATAATAATAGCTCTATAATGAATAGCGTTGTGTCTGCTGCTGCTGCAGAGCTGAAGAAGAACTACTTTTTTTATTACTGCTTCA
>JAHZMV010000796.1:0-32050 GCA_027743765.1 Coecobrya sp. COE2
TATAGAATCGGTTGCCAATTGTCAACTTTGTCTATGAAGCCTGACTCATTTATATACGTACAGACATTCAGACATTCATGCTATATGCCAAACTGAAACTCACTCATTCTAATTTGTAACCCAGCATCTAAATGACAACGTCAGCATCAGGCGCATGTCCCGCTTTTCTGACGACAACGAAAATGACGACAAGCAGTTATGAAAGTCTTTTCTCCATCTTTTATAATAAAACTAACTGTGCATATTAAATACTATAACGATGACCATTAACTCGGAAAACTATGTAGAGCTTCCTGTTGCTTTATTCCATGAAACTTCTTTGTGCGTTCCAATGTTTTGAAAGTGCAGTTGTATGGATGTAGGTCATCCGAATTCCTTTGAATGTCGAGCAAATCTTGTGTTAAAATATTTGCCACACAAATATGTACATATGCATAATATGCATATCATGTTTTAATAATATTTTGGTCTATAAAATTGCCTATTATTCTAGTGGGTAATAATATTATAGCATTGAATGGTTTACAAAGTTTCGTAGGACACCCACAGTTTGACCATGAAAGTTGTGCCATGTATCTGCAAACGATGAATCTTTCGTCCCCAAGTTGTGTGATATATTCAAAACACATTACCGTTGACAGCAAATTGTTCGTAAACGTTTCTTTTCCTCATTCATGAGAGTTTAACGAGCAAAAGACAGAAGAAGTTGGGAAAGGAAATGCCGGGCTATGTAGAATCATATCTGAGACAGTGAGAGAAGTGTGTGTATCAGCCAGCCTACTGGCGAAGAACTTCTTATTGGCTTTCTTATTAACAAAAAGGTTATTCTCTCTCTAGTGGATGTTTGCTCGGTTCGTTTAAAGCGGATTATGTTCTATCCCCTTTGACTTTCGAGCAGTAGTAGTCATAGCTGTGCTTGCCTTCCTGAATCAATCGGGTTTCGCAAACATACAAACTTTTAGCATAAAAAACTGCATGGGCAAACATTCATCTGCAAAAGAGCATTGTATACAAGAGATCTTATCTTGTCACACAACATATCAATGTACCTATTATGTACGAAGCACGTTGTAAGAAACGATCTTTATGCATGCAAGTAATGTTGATATTGAACTTCCCAGCAAGTAATAACCTCAATTTAGTTGCTCTTGCTCCTTGGTCTAGCCAGCTTGCTAGAGTTTTTTTTTGCTTTGTTCTAGCTTCTCTTCAATTGATTATTACTCTTTACGAGCTTCTTTGTAACGAGTCTATAGAATGTTTGTCCTTGTCAGTAGTAAAATGTTTGAAAAAAAAACTACTACTGCTTTATGCTGCGATACTTATAATCTGCTACTGATAGCTCCACTTAATCCTTTTTGATTAGTCTCCAACCATAATTTAAAATCTGTCGCGAGAAGAAATGTGGCATTGTATCAAATTGAAGAACAACGTGTGCACACATCCGTGCACACTTGAAAAGGTTGGAATCCTCGTGCGGTGCATTCATTCTTCTTGTCCTCCGATTGAGAAAGCACATTTTTTATATAAAGATATCTAGTCAAAAAGTCAGTTAGACAGATATTGTACCTCATTTACTTATTAACCGTTTTCCTTGTTGGCGTGCATTTCATAGTTATTTTCATGTTCGAAAAAACCGTTGGTAAGTGTGTAGCCAACTTTATGTAAGTTGGGCAAGTGCAAGGCAATAAAGTATTTACATAAGATTTTATACTGAGAGCATGTATTTTATATCTATACGAGATGTTTTTTATCTTCCTTTATGCCATTCAATGCTAATGTAATTTTGAAATAAAATATACCTACTGAGAAATTAATTACCAAACAGAATTTTGCTTCATTCGCTTTGCCTTTTTTCACTCCACTCGAAATCTTTAATCTGTGTCTACTAATCTGGGTGACAGTAGAGCGGTTTAAAGTGCTCTCCATTTCATTATATTCCTTTTATATTCGTGATATTAGATGAGTAATTGTATTAAAAAATGATTACATAACTTTTGTGCAGGACAAAGTAGTTAAAAAGTCCTTTTTTATTGTTAGAATAGGCCGAGCAGGAAAGAAGCCATTAGTATCTCTTGAAAAGCATTCAACGCAGAAGAGGAGAAAAAAGGATAATTTGTAGAAATTGTGAAAGCACTTTTTGACAGTTAACAACATCATTTTCACAACTATTTCATCCATTGCATTCCCAACCACACTACTATCTCTTTCTCCTCATAATTTCATTTTAACTTTCAAGTCCCGAAAAAGTTGTCGGCGGATGGATAGACGGGAAGTCGGCGGCAGCAGAAAGAAGTAGAAGCATTGTGGCAGCAGTGCAGTTTCTACAAAATCGCAACCAGAAGCTGGAGCAGAGTTGTATTCACAGTGAAAAAAGTTTTTTTTCGCTTGTACAAAACCAAAAAGGAAGGAAAAAACTTGCAAAAAGGGAGCTGAAACAGCTGAATGATGTCAGTGTATATAGATACCTATAAAATATTATATTAGGTAGCCTACATACAGTGGATTTTAGGCATACCAAACAAAAAAGTATAAACCGGATACATACCAACTAAAGTCTTTTTATGATAGTGAAGGAGAAAAGAGTTGCGGAGCTATTTGAGAGTAAAAGTGGAAAAGTATTTTGCTGCTTGAGTTTGGCTGGATATAAACCGGATACAGTATACCAACTAAAGTCTTTTTATGATAGTGAAGGAGAAAAGAGTTGCGGAGCTATTTGAGAGTAAAAGTGGAAAAGTATTTTGCTGCTTGAGTTTGGCTGGTTGGTTGGTGACAATGTAGTACTGCGTACTACTCCCACTACTCCTTTTACCTTGTTTCATATCATCAAGGACTCGGCTCTGGTGCAGTGCGGTGACTGGAGAAAGGAAGAAGCCTGTTGGATGAAACCAGCTTTTTTTCTAGTTCTCATTACAACGTGCTCCAAAAGTCTTACTTTTCCGTAGTCGTCCAGCAGAGGAGCAGCAGTAATAAAAAGGATTCTTATAAATCATGTATGGTTGAAAATTTAAGAGATTTAAAAGTGCTACTCTACACTTTATTCTATTATCGTTTCTTCAACAACAACAACAATTCCAGTGCCTTACATAAAAACGAATTTTTCTCTATAATCTTGCAAAAAAAGTTAAACTAACTGTGCCTCTCTTCTGTTTACTTACAACAACGTAAACAGCAACGGCTGTTACATGAAGTACATTACTCATCGTCATCATCATCAACATCATCGTTCTAAAGCTCTTAGTCGCAATCTCTATTAACTTTAGTAATTGGCTAGTATATATTTCCGGTACATACCCGTAACTAAAGAGCCAACTTACTCCTGGAGAGTTTATATACATTTAGTACTTTCTCTCACTCACAACTTAAGTGAAAGTAATATCAACAACGCTCGATTAGATAAAATAATAATAATAGTAATATTCTATAGGCATATCATGGTGCTCTTATGATGTAAAAACCGAACGTGCGTGAGTGTGTAGTATACATGTATAATTCACATTAATAGATGGAGAAGACGATACCAGTGGCGGCGGCCGTTATTATTATTACTGCTACCACTGCTTTATTATGAACGCTCCAAAAATGAAGAATAACTGTAGCTAATGGTGGTGCTGGTGGTATGGTGGCGAGATTTTTTTGGAGAAGTTTGTTTTCTCTGGAATGATGTAGGTATGCATATAAGTTTATAAGAAAAAGAAGTAAAGTCATATAATATAGTAGTAGAAAGAGAAACGACGACGACGACGTCTAAACTGACTATATAGATAATAATAAATGTCCTGGAAGAAAGGAATGAAGAAAAGTGGAGCAGCGACGGTGGAAAAGAACGAGGATCTTTCTTCACCAACAACAATAACTCATAAATCTGATACTACTAACTGTGTGTGCCGTGTGCCATCAGCACTACTACCCTCTATAAATTTATAAATGATATTATGACAGAGCTCAGATCTGCAGCAGCAGCAAGCAACCAGACAACCAACTCAACAGACACAATAGCAAAGTCGTTGCTACAATTTTCCCCTTTTGATGGTGATACTACTACTTAGCTGTAATATATAGCTCTGTAAAACACTTTTGTAGGAAAAAAGAAGAGAATTGACTTGTGTCTACCGAGTGAACTATGTGTGTATTATATATATTTTTGTAAAGAAAAAAAATTATGCATGTATATTAATGCATTGTACCTATGTAAAAGTAGATGACAAGAGTACTTGTAATAGAGTCATACGTAAAAAGGTACGTAAAAAGTGAGGATGAAAATGTATGTATAACAGAGACAAGGTTACTTTTTTCTCCTTTTTCTCTCTGTTGTCTCCTCTTGTGCTTCATCAACCAAGCTAGCTCGTAAGAAGATACGAAAAACTAAAGAGAGAAAGGAGAGTTTGATTTCTTTCGCCAATTTTGGTTAGAGTGGGCTCGTATCCTTCAAAATGTAAAAAGATGACGTTAGTATTCGTTTACTGCTACGATATGAGCAAACGTGTTAGTGGATCTGGAGGCAAGACTCTTGACACTTTGGGTAATTTCCATTATTGAATTACACCTTTTTTATTTCCATTTTCATAGAATGGCTGTGGATTTTGGCTGGGGAAGATGAAGTAGAAAGTTTATCCAAGAAAACGAGAGAGTTTCAATGTTTTTAAATGCATTCCGTTCCGAGCAGTGTAGTAAAATGTATGTTTGTAAGTGTCGTGTATGTAAATGAAGCATTTCAAGCTAGAGAACCTCATCTCCTCAACTTTTTCATTTCATTCTTTTTTTCCTCAATGTTATTACCACGCATCTCGAGAAAATTTGTATTTGCATAGAAATTCGCTCAGAGTAGGAAAATAAGTGAAAGTCTTTAACTTTACTATTCGTGTACAATGTATTTATCAGAGATATATGCATACACACACAAAACGTACTAATATATAGATTTCCTGATATTTCATGTATGAATGTGAGTGACATTTTACTTATAGTTTCCTCTGCTATTCATGTATTTGTACAGGGAAAGTTTTCCGGAAATGTGGGATTTGCAAAGATATTCCAGTAAAATTTTATCATCCCGTCATCTGCATATTCGGAACCCTGTACGACTATAACAAATCGGGAATTCAGATAAGAGATGGCCATGAAGTGGTAAGTTTGATAAAGAAAGAGCTCAAACACATCTGAATCCGGTAATGACATGACATGTTAGCATTTCCTTAAAAATCAAATAAATATATATGGTGCAAGTAGAAAAAGGAGAAGGGAAAGCCAAAAAGACGGCATTTCAAATTGCAATACAAAGACATCGACATCAAAAGAGTGCTTTATAGTTGCTTGTTCGATTATAGTAATCGTATGAATTCTAGTATAATAATACGACGTATATTATCGACTTTTCGTCTTGTAGTCATTATTATTACTCGCTCGTTTTCTCGTGCTTGCAAAGAATGACTTTTTTTACTGTGTGACTTTTTTCTCCTTGTTTTGTCATATGCCCTGCTCACCACCCCATTCACTACATGGTCTGCAAACTCTCTCTAGGAGAAAGGATTCGATAAGGAAGCTTCCGTTGTTTACATATCAAGGACAACGACGAAATCCGAGTTTGAGGAGTGGATTCAATCCCTACACCAGAAATATTCGTATGTCAAGTTGATTTTCTGCACACTCCATTTTCCTCTTCTACATACACACTTTGTTCAGTGTTCTCTCTCTATGTGTGCTGTAGTTTCTCTGCTTTGCTGCGGCTGGATTGCATTAATTTGAAATCAATATTGTTTTCCTTTTAACAGACCCGAGAGTTACCACATGGTCTACAACAACTGTATTAAATTCGTAGAGGATGTGTGTCTCTTCCTTGGAATCCCACTCCCATTCACCTTAGAGTACATTCAGCAATGGCTCTATGCACAGTAAGTTTTTGTAACGAATCCTTACGCCAAAACATTGGAGACTTTTTTTTGCCTATAGGCATTCATTCACATGGTTTTCTCATATGTGCCAAAGTTTTGAAATGGGTTTTCGTTCGTTTTCTCCCTATTTTTTCTCAACAGTAAGGATGCTGTCGTGATGAAAGCTGTAAGCAAACTTTCCGGGTACTCTGATACTGCTAGTAAAACAGTTGTAGCGCTTCCAGCCATCACTGCGGCGGCAACGCATCGCTTCCGATGATAACTACTACTATCATTGTCATCATCATTGACTCAACCAACCACAATCTTAGCATCTGTCGAGCTGCTCTTTCTCTCTGCGCTGCTACTATAAAGCTATGTAATGTAGCAAGTAATATTATATGTATGCTTCTGTCCGCTGCTGTTCGATGCAAACAAACTTCCAATTATTGTTGTTATACCGTTTTCCCAGCGAATGCAACACTGTTCGTTCAAGAGATATTTTTCTTTATACTTTTCTTACTGCATCTCTCTACTTTATAATGTAAGACGATATTGTTTAAAAATGTTTAGCTTATAAACGCAGATTTTGACTAAACCGAAGGAACAGTATCCACATAAGATATATGATAAATAAATAATCATATCTAGCTATTGCCTTATTCACAATTTACTTTTGAACTTTTCAAAAGTTATAGTCAGCAAAACAGGATTTAATGGTGGTAAAACTGTTGATGATGATGGTCGGCAAGACTGACTGCAAGCAGAGTAATATGATTATATAATATAATAATATGCAGGCACGGTCCAATCCTCTATACATATACCTATACGAAATATTTATATTATAAACACTTAAGTACATGCATGTATACCATCAAGACTATTAAAAGTAGTATGAGGGAAAACAGCAATTTATAATGGCAATAATAGAAGCTAATAATATAGTAGAGAAAATACAATGTCGTGTGTATAATAATAAGTTACACAAATTTGTTGCGTCGAGTGAGGGCATCATCATGTACATTTTGCACATAGACAGATTAAACAACACCATCCATGTGCTGAGAACATGAAGGCACACATAACACAACCATGTCGACACATGCATACAATCCTTAACACTATTACGGCGTCACCGCTCGCTTCCTGGCTTCTTCTGGCTGGCTTACTGCCATCATCTTTCGTGTAAGCTGGTATGTATTTTTATAAAAAGAAAAAAAATGTAGAAAAAAACGAAAGAAAGGAAGTGGAGGGGAACGACAGGAAAGAAAGAAATGGTGTCAAATCGGAAATGCCGTAAAAGACCTGGCTTTTTATCTGATTAATAGCATACGCTATCCTATATGTTCATCTGGACTAGAAGAGGGAAAAAGATGCGAAAATCATAAAAAAGCCCCTGCAGGAAAACCACAGGCGTATTTGAATGTGACTACTAAACGAGCTCTGCTGCCTTGTGGAATGTTTGCCGTTTTCATGGCACATCATCGCACAACGAGAAAGAAGAAAGTTGGAAAAGTCTTTGGAAAAGCTTAAATACTACGTGCACTACTGTTTCGCCTTATCCCGAGGATGAAAGTAATGATAATTTTTTTGCCGCTGGCGGCTCAAACAAGATAATGTATTGTACGATCATCGTGTGTATACTATTTTACATCTAACACCCACGTGCTATTATTATTCTGTAAAAGAATTTTCAACTTTAGAGGAATAGATCTTATCATCCTTTTCTGACAGTTTCACAAGAGCTGCTGTAAAAGGGAGAAAGTTTTTACATTATTACTTCTGTACCAAAGCAATAAAAGCATTATATATTATAAGCTGAGCGAGTATTGAAAATGTGGAATGAATGTGGGTAACACTGATTATATATTATATACCGATTGTATGCAATTGTCTAAATTACCTAAGAGTACGTCCCGAAATAAAACTGATTGCTGTGAGATAAGGGACATAGAGAAAATGTAATACTAACGTGAGCCTGAATAATTTATTGTGTGAAAACCCGTTACGTCGGATGAAATGCCTAGTTCCTACTTATCAATCTACAGTTATATGGGTTATTAGATTCTAGAAGCGATGGCAAATAAAGAAACTGACATAGTAGACTGTTGGTATATTCTTCTGTATGATTACTGATTAATACTGCCGAAGGGCGAGCTCACTTATCTGACAAATGTTGGAAATTGGTTAGGAAAAATAAAATGGAATTTCACGGAAAATGATTTTTATCCTAAAGTACTAAAATATTTTTGTTGGACAAAAATGTGCCGATTGTTTACTGTTGGCAGTTGACTTATATATGCCACCGGTTCGTAATTAAGTTGATATAAAATAGTTGGGTATTACAAATATAGAATTTAATTGTTTTGTTAATATGATAAATTAATTGAACGTACTTAAGAGTAGTGACTGGTCTGCAGTTTTTGTTTACTTCCTTCTTATATCACTTTTACAATAAATATACAATTATCAAATTGCTATGTATGTAAATTGACAAAAAATATTGTAAAATTGATAAACTATACATGGTGAACGATGATTTAGTAAACTTTATCAAAGGAACATTATATGCTTAATTGGGTAAATATAAAAATGTAAAATACATACTTCTAGGTGTCCATGTATTTTGCCAAAATATTGATGGACCCTTAAATCAACGATAATAAATCGCAAACACGGAATTTATAATACAATACAATCAGTGAAAGCTTTTTTGCACAAAATTTGGTATTGAGTAATTTTGTGTCAAGGGTTGCCTATTTAACTTATCAAGCAGAGTTATATTTTAAAGAATTATCTTGAATGATTCACCTTAAAAGTTCATAAACTTCGTTTTTGCACTATAAATACTTTTGGGAACAGTTACAATTTTATGACGCATAGCATAATATGGAGTAATCAAAAAAACCTCTGGATTCTACGCTTTTCATCAAGACTAATAGAGAAAAAGCTTTTAATATTTTGTTCATTTCATTTGGCACTGACAACATTTCAATGAGGCACAACGGCCCCCGGCTAATAGCAAAAAATCTTCTTTGAACCCCTTCGTACAAGTTATCATCGTAGAACACTCAACTGTTTGGAATAAAATGGAGACAGACAAGTTCGATAAGGTACATATCATTATTATTATTATATTATTTCATGCTTATTTTAAGTTATATGACAGCATACTTATATCCACATTTTGACGAATATGTATGGCTATCTTTTTCGTTACTAAAATACAGATATAAATACACCACCGGATACTTTAGCCGGATACTGCAGCTTTTGATTTTCATTTGAAGCTAGGCAATCATCTTATATGAGAGCCAAGAGATATACATCATATATTGTGAGTGTATACATTCCCAGCAAAAATTTTGTGGTAAAGTATTTTTTTCGGTCGATAGATGTTAACTTCATATACAATACAGATAGATGGTATAATCAATAATTACGTATTAAATGCGTAAGCGTCAACAAGTCAATGACTTGTCATGTTTGTCTGTCCACTAGTCCGTCAAGTTTGCTCTGAAAATTATTTTATTTTGTCTGATTTCCACTAACTAGGCCAAAAAATCATTAAGATTACTTACGTAGATTAAAGACTACGTGAAAAAATGATGACCATTTCATCTTCATGTATTTTTCAGCTACGTATTCAGGAAGCTGCTCCAGCGGTTTATTTTATAAACAACAACATTCATAGTGTATTATGGTTTCAGGAAATTAGTTCTTTTCATGAGAGTCAGTATGTTTCCAATATTTCATAGCCGAATGCGTACTTAAACGTTAAGTGAACACACTTTCCCCAAAACGTAAATACCAGTAGGTATACAATATCCACGGGTACTTTTCTAGCACACGCTGTTTCTGCTGCTGCGCTGCTATAATAAAAACAACACGAAAAAACTGAACAGAAATTATTTACTTTTTCCTTTCATTTTTATTGTATCATTCTTTCTTATGTACACTCATATATAAACTCCCATGAGTTTTATATAAAATACATCTTTTCATCTTGCGACAGTCGATTTTTTTATTTCATGTGCCACTATTAATTTCAATCGAGTGTTTCCTCACAATACAGACTTTCACATATGAAATGATTGACAGTGGTAAAGTTAGAAACGTCATACAAGGGAATACAACACCATCACGAAATGAAATGGGAAAAGTAAATGGCAAAAAGAGAATCTGCGCTTTCCACATTTATATTTCCTTGAAATGCTACTTACATTACTATTACTGCCGATAGCAAAATATAAAAGTTCAAACACACCAAGCATTTTTCAAACACATGCAAGTTTTACATGCTATCATCTTTACACACACGACACAGTCGCTCTCAAATCAACATCACGCAATTTTATTGAAATCCTTTTCTGTTGCTAGCATGCAGAAGATGGGGAAAAGGAAAGAGAAAGCATGCAAAGATCAGAACGAGAGAGGGACCGCGCAGTGGAAACGTAAAAATTTTCACACCCTTCTGCCTGTCAACAAAAGGAGAAAAGTAAGAGTCTCATATGTAATATGGGCTTTTTGCCATGAAACACCACTCCCTTTCACAAGGGAATCACCACATTATCAAGTTATTGCATATTCCACTATGATGAGTTCAGATGCTTTCATTTCCGTAGTACTTACATATATCATATAAAATAAAAGTGTTAAGTGTACAGTAGCCACAAGGTTTTTATATAAGGCAACCACATAACTTTTCTTGTTTCTTGTGCTGATACATCAAAAAATCCCTCTGCTCACTTCAACTTTTTACTTAGGATACTTGTAAATGGCAGTGGTTGGTGGCAAGCCAAAGAAAGTATACATCGTTTCATTCAGCTCGTTTCCGCTTCAGCAATGTTTTCATAAGAATATTCTCAAAACATATTTTCTTTCACTGACCAACCATTTTTTGCGTTCACTGACATATAAGTTGTTATAAAATAATCGAAACTGTAGTTATGAGCAAAAAATATTTCAACCCTTTTTTGATGCCAACAGTACTCATCTTCATTTCAGCCATTTTCAAGGCTAATATAAAAAAGTGTTTATAAAAAATTCAATCTCTTATGTAACCTGTAACTCCATTGAAGATCTACAACAACAAAGTTTTCCCTTCGAATGTGTACTTTACAAGTGGTCGCCATTTACCATGTTTGTTTTAGAAACCAAACCATCCTTTGAAAAGTAGAATCAACAACGAGCCCATAACAATATCAGTTTTTCCTTCATTACACTTACATCCCATTCTCTTTCTAGTATAATAGTCCAACCATGTGTTTAATTAAGCTTATTATTATGTATTACAGTAGACATATATTTAAGGCATGCGTGGCTCCACGTCCATACACAAACAATGCCAAAAGAAGAAAATTGTTTTTGTGCTCCTCTTCCAAATTAGACGACTTAAGTATCATGGTCACAAAACAACATGCTTCCTTATTCGTTAGCGTGTGTGTTGCGTCAGCATCATTATGTTGTTGAAGATGATAAATGCATATTGCTACATTTGTTTCGCCAGAATTTTTACGCAAACTAATGGATTTTCAGACACATGAGTTTGGGACGCTAGTTTACGAAACATTTGATGGGAGGCGAAATGTATAGATAAGTATTGCCACAGATAAATTACATACACGTCTTTCCAACAACTGGAAGCAGGACGTTGGACGTGACTCGAGTCCATTTATTAGTCCTTGAAGCAATTTTCATAATATCTTTAAACGCCGAAACAGTTGAAAGTTTTCTAGACATTTCCATTGCAAAACCGAAATATCGAAAAAGAAAATATTTTACTTTCCCGTTCATTCATTTTCTACCACCGTAATATAGGGTCTTCGGTAATAATACGCGTATTCATTGTCAGCAGCGTCACTCAAGTAAATCGTTCACATATAGTTGGCGTGTAATGGAAATGTGAAAAAATTTTTTTTATCATCATCACAACCACCATAATGTAAATATTACATTTTGCTCTCCTTGTACATGTGTATATCACACTGTTATTATAATATGCATCATAGTAAAATATCACTGACAGCTAGTCAGCTACGTGAATGCGTGGGAGTTTGAGAAATGAGAATGTTAGTTTTCACCAAGAAAAACATTCAACTTTCTTCATTTCTTCATATCCATCTGTCCTCTCTCACGACGAAGGGCATTTTAGAATGTAAACATTTTTGAAGAGAGAGTGTGTGCAATGTTAGCGAAAACACTTTTTAAACTACCTCACAGGAAAGGTTACTATTGTTCTCCACAGACAAACTGCATTTCGCACAGATAAAGTTTGTGGGAATCTATTTTCACAAACTCTAAATTAACACACATATATGTTGATTCAAGTGAATTCAGCTTAAAACTTATGTAATTTCCTTATAAGCATTTTAACTCGTCTTTAGTCTTTAACTACAGCAGGCTACCTACATATGCATTTTAAATGGCAGATCTGAGCAGGCCATTGCGTAAGTATGTGCCAATTGAAATTCCATAATCTAGAACCTCATATTGTAGTTAGTCTAGTCATCTTACTAACTGACAATGACGGTTGCAACCACTACCATAATTCTACCAAGTGATGACATTTCTTTAAAAGCTTTTTGGGTTCAGGCACTTTCCCAAGCTAAGGCGTATCTTGTTTGCTTTCATTATCATATCATATAGCCGAGAGTGTCCTGGCTTGCTGTGTGACTTCCTGTTTTTAATATGGTCATAAACTTTTCGGAACTGTTTTATGGATACTAGCAAATCTCTCAACAATGCCTTCCCGTGTAATATGGCATCACTGATTGCAAAGACGAATGTCTATAAACTGAGGCCTTGCAAATACACACAGGCTTAAGTTTATGTGGAGTAAGTGTGTGTTCGGGTAAACGATAAAATAGAAAAGAAGAAATAAAGCCCCAAAATCATATCCCTGTTGAGTGATTCAATGCTTAAGGCTGCAAAATGCTCACTTGTCATTAACACCAACTCAATATCTTCCTTGACACTTTTGTTCAATTTTCCCATCTAACTGTCATGCACGACGAGAATGATTACGCTTAGAAAGTTCTCATTAAACTGTCTTATCTCGGTCTATATTTAGCACCCAAGGCTGTTATCTTTATGAAGAAAAGGTACACTTTCGAAAGTGAAAAGCGTTAGAGCTTTTGCTTTGGCTATATTGAACGTATCGCACATCGGTTTACTGTTATCGGTATGTCAAGTAAATAATAATTACCAGGTATGTCAACAGTACACATTATGCAACCCTCATACATAATTTGACATTTCATGGTAGACAATATGGACGACTAGGAAAGATATTATAATAAAACTGACATATCAACCACCGCTGACGCTGACACTTATTAAGTGGAACGCATAAAATGGACTAAACTTTAGACAGCACATCACACTCGTTTTACTAGATGGCTCTAACCTATTTGTCCTTTCCTATTGTATATATACCTATGATTGTAAAAGCTGTCCTAAAACCATAATAAATTGAAAGGATTGCTTAAAGCAAATAAATGACGGGAATGTCAGAGACAACAGTCATTCCTTAGGTACTATTCAACCTTGTTAGATTTTTACATCCCCAATGTGGTTTAGAATTCACTTGGACATGGACGCCCACGGTGCTCTTTCTCTGATTTTATGTATTTCACAGACGAGGAAACTGCGAATGCTTTTAGTCTCCAAGCACAGCTTTATTTGTTCATTTCATTAAACATGGAAATGGTGAAAGTAAAGATTGAACAAGCCATACAAACTCTTAAATCAAACATTGAAATGTAGGGAATGAGTGTCCAAGTAGCCATTTAAAGAGTGCCACATACAACAAAGCAATAACAAGAATATTAAGCAATACAATGAGGGTAGAAGAACAGGTGTAAACAGAAGAATAAAATTCCTGTCCCAAATGAATTCAGACATTGTGTGGAAAGCACATACATACACTAACTTTGGTTCTGCTTTTCACCAAAATGGTGATGCTAGTTGAGTAGTAATAAATGTTTATGGGTATAATACGCAGTATACATATCTAGCTCAGACATCTTGAGCACTTGTGATGATGCTGCGTTTTCCTTGTGTATTTATTTTTCATGTACATTCATACTACAGACGTTTGAATTCTGATATTTACACAATTGAACATCAAAACAATCAACGAAACCCCACTCTTAACTAAATGTTTTGTCTCTCTCATTTTATTCCACACAGCCATTTTACTCCCTTCAAATTTCCTCTCGGCATTCACAGGGTCGTTTATTCAGTCACTTCAACCAAATCCATTACATCCCATTTCACTCTCTTACAGTTACATTTTCATGAAGGATGCTTTGTTACAGACACGAGCAGATGTGTACCTATGTATGAGTGCGTGGAAAATGTTTCGTATACTCTTTCGCCTTTGCTTAATTAGCATTTACACTACTTCATTGAATAACGACATCGATGGATATTTTCGCTCGACTCTCGTCTCGGCATTTTATGTAGAGCTACATCAATATTGATAGCTCCAAATCCTGCGTAATGCCATTCAGCCTTTAAGTCGTTACTTGCATACAAACATACAGCTACTTGTAGTTGTCTGTCCAAAACTGTTATTAGCTGTTGCTTCAAACATGCCTATAGAAAAGATGTTTTAATTTAGCATTTGATGAACATTTTATGTCACTTGTCTGTTTTTATTTGCCGAGTTTTCCTGTTCTACCGATCACTTTGCACCTCAGCAAAATGGGATTGAAAATAAAGAGAAAAGGTAGACTGGAAAATGTGTGCCTTTGCAATAAAACAAAGTAGGTATATTGACAGCAACAACATCGAATAGAGTTGGTAATGCATAAAAATGCAGTTGACATGTCCTAAACGAAGCGTGTTTACAATCTCGTTATGTTTCAAAGTGGTAAATATACCTTATATAACGTATTATATCATGTGTAACGTATTATATTCAACTGTACTACTTTCACCATGTAATCGTATATAGGTATACTTAATTAAAATCGACTGTAAAATACAAAAGAGAGCTAAATTGTAAGGTCGTCAGCTCATTTCTTTGTAACTGATAACGAGTTGTTTAATTACGTCGTGTATTTCTGAGTTCTACAATGTCGTTGTCGTATTTATTTTCAGCGAAACTTTGCAACAAATTTTCATCAGATACATGTAATTGTCCAGTTGCAGGTCTCTATATACTTGAAGAACCATTCAACGTCTTAAATATGTCTTGATAGTCAAGATAAAAGCACGTATAGTAGAATGAACATAACACATAGGCTAGAGTGACTGAATATGACTCCATATGGGACAAGTTGAGAGGTCTCAATTTACTACATGAACCAATTTGATTTAAATTGAATTGCACAGCCCAGTTCCTTTGCACAGAACAAAATACACCAAGTTTGTTATAGAGCTACTCTATTTTACTACACCGACTCATTCACCACATCAAAGAAAAATTCGAAATAAAAAAGGATGAGTGTGGATGGAAACAAGACTGCAAAGAAGTTAGTCTCTACTACTTTGCCATGTGATCAGTGTGAATGAACATTTTCAGCAGAGCTTTCTTTTCACTGTCTGATGTTGATGACGTCTCCTTCTCATCTCTTATTTTTCTTTCCAACGGTAAACGTGAATGGGCTATATGGACATACTTAAATGTATGTTTCATGCGCGTTTAGATCCGCTTTCCTGTGTTGAAAACTCTAAGGTACGTGATCCACCGTCGTCTACTTTAACTTACTTCCCCATCTGTTTCCCAATTCCCTTTACGATACTGTAATCAGAATCAGACCGTGAACAAACATTTATTGCACCACATTACTACTACTGTGAATACATATTTTAGCGAATAAAGGACCATTTTGCCCTTCCGCTTCCTATATTAAATATTCCTTTTTATCTTTACATTTCAGGTCATACTATTGCATAATAGAATTGCATCCTCCAATTGCGCTGGAAAATGGGAAACTTTAATGAAAAGAAATGTTTGTAAATTTTGACGATAATAATGAAGCACTTTGCCCCAAAGAGCCAGTTACTTCTCCTTTACTCATGCGTATCAATTTGCTATTTACTCTGTGAACCTAGACATTACAAATTCAAGATGAAAAATAAAATGGATTGCCTTCAGAAAAAGGACGATTTCCGGCGATACCTGTGTAAAAATATGTAAACTGTCAACTGTTTTTTTCGATAACGTTTGTTACTCACAATCAGTTAAGCATTATAATATATAACATATTATTTAAAACTATAGCATTATACTGCTATAATTAATAAGTAGACTTGTTACAAACGAAACAATGTGCCACACGCTAAAACGATTCATCAAAAAAGCTAAAAGGTTTGCTATCTGACATCATCTCTATTTTATGAAATCATACAATTTAATTTGTTTAGTTTCCACTAAACAAAAACCACGTACTTACATAAGTCATCGCGGAGAACTAACGTGCGGAGAAATTCTGAAAATCTTGCGGAGAGTGGCTTGTACACAAATATATTATGTACATATACATACAATGAATATTATTGCTTATTGTTTTTCTACAAAAGATCATGTTGACTTCCCGCCCACGCACGCAAATGTTACAAAAGAAAGTTGTATACATATACATCCCTGCCTATATAGAAATGACTTGGTTCGGTACAAAAATTAAATGAATTGTTCGAAAGAAAGAATAAAAGCGATGAAGCAGTCATCTGCTCTTCCTGTCGTGTTATTTTCTCCATGTTCTGCAATTTGCTGCCGATATCTATACTCTCTTTATATGATATATTCTCCCAAACATCTGTCTTATAATATATAAAGGTTAGTGAAACAATGTTGTCTTATACACATAATATGCTACATATTCTATGACCATGCATGATGATACGTATACTTTACAAGTAGCAGACCTTTAGTCAGTTCTGTTGTTGTTCAAGATGTGTGCTTCCGAAAAAGGGAAAAGAAGTGGTTCTGGGTCCTCTTTTCAATCAATAAAACAGTGGAACACTCATACCAGAGGGGAGAAAGCGAGAACCAACAGGCATGCCTTTTCATTCCCTCTTTCGCTAAACACGCTCTACTTTCTACTTTTGCGACTCCATCCATCCATGCCACCACACACGTTGCTGCCCTCACTCAGAACTTTATACCGAACCACCACCACCGCTACCATTCTGACTCTACATAGCAGCAGAGAAAAGAGAAACGCACACTTTTACCTTCTTGCCAAACTCAACGAACGAACGAGTGAACAAGGTTATTTCCAAAAACTTTCTTTCCTCTCCCAAAAAATGTAAGAAGAGTTGCTTGTTTTCCTTGCTTGTTCACTCACTAACGGTGTGGTGTTCACTCTTTATCACACAAGCGGTGGTTGTTGTAGGTACTTGCGCTGTTTCCTATAATGGTCCCCTCCTCTCCCTGGCAGGATTTCATTCAAAAAATTCTTTCTCTTTTCTTACAGCCTTGTTTACCAATATACACTTTTCGCAATTCTTAACAAGACATAGTTTAGTTAAGAATACAAAAAACGCAATGGTGGAAAATAGTTATATTCGTATAAACATATTTATGTGATCAGGGTTATAAAAGATAAGGTCCGAAAATATATGCATTGGTAGTGTTAGTGTTATATTTGTGGATTATGGGCACATGGTTATGTTTGACAGCAGAGAAAAACGGGTAGTACACATCAGTCGGAGAGAATATTACTTTTGTAAAGAGGATTCCCAAAACACTCATCATGATGAAGGTACGTTTCCAGTATACATTTTAGGTGTTATAATGATCTACATACACACACACAAACCATCCGCCCGCCCACATACACTATACACACAAGATAAATGTCTGGCTTCACCTTTCCCAGAGAAAACGTGGGAACTTAAAGCCTCTGCCAAGAGAAGAGATCTTTTTAAAGAAGAAAAAACCAGTAAAGCACATTATTACTTTTTTTGCTTGTTTAAGCAAGTTAAATAGTACGCGTAATAATAATAAACATATACATTTATGTTATTTTTCTTCATATAGTCCACATAGCGATTACCTATGAAAACGTGTCATGTAGCATTGAATAATATTGTGCACACCACCGCACAGCACAATCACGTTTTTGTTTTAGATGCTTGAGAAACCCCTCCGCTAATATGGTTTGCAAGGTAAATGTGAGTGCCTTCAAAATTATGTTTTGAAAGTGCCTTCGTTAAATACTGTATAAACATAGGTACATTACAAGTATAATATCATTATTTATCGACAATCCTTGTGTTAATGATATTTATAGTGTATGAATTTCATGAAAATGTACAATAAGAAAACTGGGTATGCCGTATTTTATCCCTTTATATCTTAACTTTGTCCCGTGGAAGTTATCAACTTCCCACACCACACCAGGCGAAACTTTTATATAATCTGAATGTGTATAATATCATTATCATGTTGTAATATAAGTACAAGGATACTGCTCGTCTTTCTAGTATGCGTGGTAGTTATAGGTGTAGTAGTAGGTGCACAATATTGTGACCCGAAGTTTAGATTAATTTTGTGTACTCTATTAGGCTGTCAAGGTATAATAATGGCTGTGTTCCAGTGCAGCACTGCCGCACCACATGCGGCAATATAAATACAGAGAGGCAAATACAACACACGAGAGGAAAATTTCATTTTGGTGAAACTTCATTTAATGATTTTATGAAACACAATTTCCTGGAAGACCAAAGGCTTCCGTGTCGTGCACTCTCCAAGGGGCAGATTGAATTTCACCGTTCAACTCAAGAGAAAATATTGGATACATACTAGCTCATGTGTGTAATGTGTGTGTCTCAAAATCAAAAGTTGCACTGTGTACAACTCACATAAATATAATGTAACATATAAAATGCGAATGCTGTTTCTCATTCTAGATATGTATAAAAGCTTATTACAAGTTGCAGTTAATTTGTCCCCAACATCAACTGGCAATAACCACTCCTCTTTCATATTCATAACTAATAACCACTAAATTCACTGGAATCAAAATGAGTAATCATAAACGGAGAAAATTATTATTATAAAATGATGAATGACCCAATTTTGCTGATATCGGTAAACAAGACACCGAAAACGACTGACAGACTTGTTATTTTCGTGGTCGTTGCATATAAGTACACATGTTCCTAGTTTTCTCCTATATATGCTCTGGTGTATATTTTATATGTAATTGCTTTCCCCTTTTCGTATTTACGGATGCGAAAAATGAGAAGTCATAGAATAAATGTCAAATTATAATGATGCCTTATATGTGTGATGTTTATATTATTCCACACGATAAAAAAGTAGTTTTATATTCTAAATATGTATATATCTGCTAGTGCAACTGAAAGCTTACAAACCTTGATGGCTTCCGTACGAATGGGTGAATCAGCCAATTCAGAAGAATCACACCGTCGTGGATGGGAATGATGTTGGGACGGGTGACGAATCCACTGAGTACTGTTGACGGACACGCTGACCGCTTCGGGTCGCAAATTTTGAGCTACAACCGATGTCCCTACTTCGCCTCCAGGCACACTACCAGTCCCACCGCTTTCTCGTCTCCACATGAACGATCCTGTGCGTTATGCAAGTCACACAGAAAATATATGAGTTTTCTAATCTTATCCTCTCGCTCTTTTCTCTCGCTCGCTTTCTCATGTCCTTGCAAATGTATATTCTCATAGCTTGCGTAATAACAGGATTGCATACATACAAAGCAGCTGTCCAAGTGTCTGTCCGTGTGCGTCAATTATTAAGATAAATGACATGTGTATGTGCTTTCACTTTATTTCTTTATTACCTATCCATCCGCAGTAGCAGTAAAAAAGTGCGCGCAAATTTTCCCCCCGATTCCATTTTCCGTTTAGTAAAGCGAACTATGTGTATCTAATAATATGTTTTATGCTTTCTCAGCAGCAAAAACAAGCAATGGTGTGACTCGCAAATTGTGCTTCCGCTGTTGTTGTTGGTGCAAAGTGGATGCATACATGCGCCATGCGAGTGAAAGTAGAGCAGAGGAAGCACTTAAATTAGATTGGGAAACAAACTAGTTTCTTTTATTCATTGCATGAAAGAAATAACAAAATTTCCGTCTGACCTCTGTCTACGCGCTGAATAAGAAATCAAAGTCTTTTAACCTATAAAACGAATGCATATAAATAAATACACATTTATTACAGGGAAGCGTATCGTCGTAAGTTTACCATTCACTACTCAAGAGATGTCTTTTGTATACTAAACATTGCCCTTCTAAAAACCTTTCCCGTGGAACTGATACATGTCCAAATTCGGTATTCCATTCGAACAGAAATCGAACAAGACACAAGTCACAAGAATCAGCAGTATCGTATACGTATATTGTATACCTATATCAGCTTTATGCCTACCATTCCCGTGACCATTCAAACTTTTACGTAACATATTATATGAATATATTTATGAGCATGGGATATTTTCTCCAATAAAAACTTTCACGGCCTTTCATATACATCATAATATCTCCGAGAGAGAAAAATGACGCCCTCAACATTTAACTGTGTACCAAAATATTTACAAACGTACATACCTATACAAACATATATAAATATGTATATCATGGGTAAGTGCTGTTATCTAATTGGATTTTCCTATACTTTACGCAATGCATATACGGAAAGTATAAATTTTCACGCTGAAAAGGTTCTATTTATTTCCACTTTGTTAACAATGACTGACAAGAGGAAATCAAAGTTACGTACTATCTACCTACTTACAATGAAGAAAAATTGAACGGCTAGCTCTGTAGACATATTTATACATCATAGAACCATTATTGTCTAAAAATCTAATTTATCACGTGAACAGAATGGAATCAGTGTTGATTGATTGAATGAGGCATCACTGGGTCAAATTTTTTTCTTTTGTAAACCCGAAGCTAAAATGTGAACCTACAAATAGGTTCGGCATCATCTGTCGTTTTGTACTATTTTCTCTACTTTTTCTGTTCCATCAACTCATTACATCCGAAACATCATTGTAAGAATTCGTCTTACAAAGTAGGATAAATCCATATATATTCAAAATCCTTGTTATTTTTATACAGTTTCCAAATATGATATGTTGTAAGACCATCATCGTGTTGTACGATGTTTTCCATTGCCATATCGCAAACGAAAGAATTGACTCACGTCTTTGTAATTTACTGGATTATTCTGGATAATGAGACGATTATATTCGTCTTTTATGTGCATATCATCATAAGCTGGTAAACATACTGCCGTGTGGTAACANTTATACAGTTTCCAAATATGATATGTTGTAAGACCATCATCGTGTTGTACGATGTTTTCCATTGCCATATCGCAAACGAAAGAATTGACTCACGTCTTTGTAATTTACTGGATTATTCTGGATAATGAGACGATTATATTCGTCTTTTATGTGCATATCATCATAAGCTGGTAAACATACTGCCGTGTGGTAACATAATATCAAACTGGGTTGTTTATTTCAGAAAAGACGTTTTTGAATAAAGCAAAATTTTCAAAAGCTTTATATAGGGAACGTAACAAAAGAAGATATTATTGAATATCATTATTGTTGCCCTCAATAGGTAATCCTATACCACGTTGGGAAAAATGTGCTGATAACGGTGTATTCTATGCGGATTCCATTATAAGTTTTATAATGCTTATTTTATGCCAGCCGAAATTGTTAAAAAACTTGAGCTTTAATGTCATTTTGATCATTATCTTATTCACCTTTATATTTTGAACCCTGGTATTCCCAAAGCTTACTTTTTTTAGCAAGCCCACTGAACTCAATAATAT
The DNA here is from genome assembly GCA_027743765.1 of Coecobrya sp. COE2. Lineage (NCBI taxonomy): Eukaryota > Metazoa > Arthropoda > Collembola > Entomobryomorpha > Entomobryidae > Coecobrya > Coecobrya sp. COE2. Next base: position 21,657 of record JAHZMV010000796.1, read on the forward strand.
ATGCAGAAACATATATGTAGGTGTATTGGATTTGTCTGTCGTTTAAACTAAAATGTGTGCGACAAAAATAAAAGAAGTGTAACTTGCGTTTATCTAAATGCAGCGTTGAAGTAAATTGTTGCATTGCGTACAGCAATCAAATCCGGCATCGTAATTGAAAGATTTGCCACTGGTGCTATTAATTCTAAACTGATATATCCCTTCTTCAAGCGCATAAGTCTCGAGAGAAAAGCGTTGCAATTCTACTGTGTCGGTTGTAGATTCAGTAGCTGTTTTCCTTTTAAAGCTGCAGTTCTAAAAAACTCAAACCCATCTCTTTCGAGCAGTGTATTAAGCATTGCACATAAAGTAAAGTATATTGTGACAGCTATAAATAATGGTTACTGCGTACTGCGGATGTGTACATTAGGCTTTATATAATACCGTTCTATATATTATGTAAATTCTTGTTTCATAAGCATACAAACCTAGTAGAGACATTTTCCACGCTACTGTAAAACAAGAGATAGAACACCTACGCCAAGTTTAATTTGATTTTCAGTGGTTCATATTTTCAGAAAAGAGGGAAGACATCGTAAATTTTCAATGTTTCTTCCTCTATCTCAAACAGTCACATGTATTCATCAGTTTCCTGAATATATATCTTTTTACAGCATAATATATTGTTGAACGTTATGTTGCAGTAGGTGGTGGTGGGCAGTAAGCCTGCTTGAGGAGTCTAGAAAGGAAAATGAGGACTTTCGTTCTTTTCTAGTCTTTGTTAATGGTTACTGAGTGTCAGCTTATCTCCCAAGTCGCTTCATGTCTGCCACTTTGCTTTCTCTCGTTTGAGATTACTACACATACACAGAGAATAGAACACACACTGCGAGCATATAGTTACATCACATATTATGTGAAGCCGCGGTAATGCACATTCCATTATTTCTTCCGAGAGACAAGAAGACACAAAAAAGGTTTACTGGGGAAAGGCGCAAGCACTTTACCGTTGTATGTAGTACAAAATTTCATGTAACTGTCCTATCCTCAGATGTTCAGTGTAAAACCCTCGCAGATCTGCTTGAGACGTACATATAATCAACCGAGAGATCTTTATTTCTACTTTTATAAATTGTAGGTCAACGCAACGTCGGCGCGAGTTAAGCATTCTGTCAGAATGAAACAACACCGGAAAATTCTCGGACCTCTTGAATTATTTATTAATCCACCTGTTTCACAGCTCGCGACAAGCCTGTTCTAATAAGGTTGTCTGCAACTATAGTCTCAATATATACGACTTCCTTTTTCATTACGTTTTCATTGAGCATCGACTTCTTACAAAAGACAAACACAAATTCAACCGCAAAGGGTTTTCGATTTGGTAACATGAAAACTAGATTGACTGTTGACAGGCTCCACTGAAAATCTTATAAAATGCTTCAGATATGACTTGGTCTGTGAATCACCTACATTTTTCCTAAATAATGTAGTTTTAATCCTGCTAATAGGAAGCAACGATGCACTAAAAGGAGTAGTATAAAGGATTCTTCTCGGTTTTCCTTCACATTTCTATCCTGCTATACATAGCAGCACCGTCTTGCATAATTGGAGGATGAGTAAATTACTTCAGGGCATGGACAAACACACACAGCTCGGCAAAAATGGGAGAATGATAACGGAGCCTTTATTGCATTTTAAATAGTAAAGTAAAATTGTATTATGTTGTTTACTGGTTGGCATTTGGCAGTTTAGGCTAAAGCAAAGATAAATGCCTCCCTTGAGTCACTCACAAACAACACCCAGTACTTCTTCTCACGGTTTCTATGCTTGAAGCAGAAAAGAAAATTGCAACATTCTTTGTTCTCTGAAAAGAAAATAATGCGGTGCTTACTGGATATACCGTAATTTGAAAATTGTGAGATTTTTTTTCATTGGAAGAAACCTCTTATGGAAAAAATGGGAGAAAAATTTACTCAGAAAATTATTCATTGTGTGTATTTACTTTTATTCGACACAAAAGAAAAGGATGGTTACTTTGATAGAAGTAGTATTTAATATAGACTGCCGACTCACATTTCCTAAATCGTGGTAGGAGGAAAGGTTGAATCTGTCTGCACATTGTGTTCAATCATAAAGGGTTTGCGAAATGAGAGAAGCCATGCATGCTTCGGCCTAATAAAAATTACACTATAATTGACTCTTCCCTTACCACTACTGGACTTTGATCTCTAAGCAAACATGCATATTATTTTGAGTGCTTGCATTCCCTAAATTGGAGCTTTTACTTGGAGAATCCAACGATAAATAACAGTGCGCATTGGGAAAAACAACATATAGTTTCCTTTTCGTGGAAGAATGGCAAAAATGAGAGTTGCCTGAAAGAGAAAAATTGATATGATTTCTACATGGGCCCACCACATGAAATTTTATAAGGTTACAAGTCTCTAGATACAACTGTAAGATTCATCTAGGTTACGGTACAATGCTCCATAAACGATATATGAGGTAATTTTTATGCAACGAGCCGCAGGACGTAATGAATGATCAAAGGGATGTGGTAGGATAGAAATCATGCAATGAAATGAAATATAAATAAGCACATTTTTTTCATGTATCCCTTTATCATGTTTAACTCGACGTTATCTGATCGGCCTTCCTCGTTCTGGCTTCTTCATAATATTTAATAACACAATTCTAGTACATCATACCCAACTTTTAACACTTGTTTTGAAATAAAGTGAATAGATCCGACTACAGTTGGAGTGATGTTTTATGACAAGCCTCAAAGGTGTCGAGCTTTGGATTTGAATGACAAGTGAATTGGGATTTCTTATGTACTCTTGTTTGTTTCAGGTTGCAACATCATTCAAAGCACTGAAAGTTATTTCAGGCAACTCGTTCAGTTATTTCACCACACAACGTGTGAACAAGTGTGAAATATCGTTGCTGTAGACTAAAAATTTAAAAAAACATATATAGCTGACAGTATGAAAATGAAAGTCATAAACTTTCACCATGTTATAACATTTTCTTCTATCGTACCATAATTTGATGGATAGATCTGGCACATGCAAAATACGATATCGATCTAATTCCATTTGAAATGCACACATACGTTGTTTACATGGACAAGTTCTGTTTCCTGCGTACAGTGTTCTCTGCGCATACAAATATTATTTATTATAATGCATACATATATACCAGCAGATAATGTCCGTTTTACAATTTTTTGCAACAAGCCCGAATTTAATCAAGAGATTAATCAATTCAGTATTTAAAGTCATATTAACACTTTATAGTAGTAGTTTCCTACAACTATCACACAAAGATAGGGGAAAGCATGACCATTTTTACTGGTATGACTATATGGTGGCGATAAGTTCTTTATTTAAAAAAACATATTATTGTGCATACCATTGTGTGAGGAGAGGAAACGAGGAAAGTAGAAAGCGCGTATTGTCGTGTCATGTGTGTATAGCAATGACGAGAATGAAAAATATGTCGTGTGGTGTATAAAAATTACTTATGTACACACAGCTCCGTGCAAATCCTCCAAATCGCCTGGTAGAAAAGTAAACATGCTCATATTTATATACATGCATCAAGTATAACAGAAGAAAATATGTAGAATATAGGGACATTAATGCACACAATCAACTACATTATTCATTTATAATCGCTAACCAGACTACTACTACTGACACCAGGCTTGTAACAACAGCCACATGAAGAGAAATGTGAAGCGTCGACGCAACCCAATTTGGCATTAATGCACGAATTTACTTGGTCATACCTCATGCTATTGTGAATACACATATATATTATGTTCCTCTCTCGAAACATTCTAGATAACAAAGCGGAAATATTAGCTACAATTGGAAGTGCCTGAAAAAATAACTATCAAAACATTTTTATTTAATCACAATCTTGTTCAAATTTACATTTTAAAGACAACCTATAAAAAGTTTCACAAACACGTGTTGGGTTTCGATATAGGTAGGTAGATGTTTGCATTACATATTATCTACGTACGCGGGAGTTTTTCCTACATTTTGTTAATACTGCTGTTAGAAAAGTATTCTAAAATATGTGTGCTATATAGCACGCTAGGCATAAACTATTTTTTTCTAAACCAAAGCTTGTTTCAACAAACATGGACAATAAACAGTATAACAAACCATGACGGTAAAATACAAAATCAATAAATCTCGTTTACTTTATAGTTGAGCATGTGTGCAATAAAAGCAAGTTGAGTTGCTTGATTGGTTAGTGGCACAAATCGGTCACTGTTGTTTGTATTTGTACATAGTTTTGAATAATATACAACATAAACTTGATATCGGTCACAATTGGACAAATTATCAAGCTCATTACTTACTTGTTGACAGGTGAAGTGAAAAAAAGTTGTGCCAAATATACATATATGCAATCTCTACCTGTATGTTGTGAGCAACAACTACTAAATAAAATATAACTAGTGGTAATACTAGTAGCCATAAAAATTTCTGTTAATTTTGCCATCTAGCAAGCAAACATATCTAGTACATTTAGATTGATTAGATAGATATAATAATACGTACAGATAAAAAGGTAGCTTAAACAAAGAACAAAATGAGGCAATGTGATATGATTTGGTAGACGGTAGGCATCATTCTGACATGTGCATGTGTGTCAAACAAAACCAGAAATTAAAACGCAAGTAAAAGAGAAGGTATTTTCCCTTGACTTGTACATGTGTGATGTGGGCTACTATTTCCTCACAACTAAAACATTTCACTTTTCCTTCCTTACCTGGTACTTGGGTTGGCTTTGGCTAGCTGGTGGGTATCGGTAACAGCAGTCTTGTTTTTCACATTGATCCATGAACACAGCAAACAACACTTGGTATTGATTTCATTTCATCATCTGTTAAGCTTTATATAACTTTTTGTTAGCACACCTTTAACTTCACTTGATAGCTTTCACTTTATCAAAGAAAACTGCTTACGCTAGCAACAATGTACACACAAAACACGTTGTATAACTTATTTACTGGAAACAACCCAGCCTTAAAATTATAATAATACATAATTGTTTATGGGTTATCTAACACGACAAATTGCCTCCCCCTTCTTTTACTGATGTACTCTATAAAATAATATCATTGTCACAAGAGAAAGTTTTACTTTCTCCTTCCGTTATCTTCACATACTATTTTTCATTTTAATCTCAGCAAATACATACAAAAACCCAGAAATACTTCAACATGGATAATTAGCCACTCAAATATTTTTTCAGAATACCTACATCACTGCTGAGCAACAGTTCATTTATAATACATTGTGACACACCATACCACACCACCAACACCCCTCGAATACATTTTTCATTTTCGAAATGTACAACACTAGACATTGCTTCAAGCATTTTAAAAGCTCACCCCAAAAGGGCGAGACGAGCACACCACTCTTTCATTCAATAAACGTTACATTTTGTTTGGTATGCTATATCGGGATTCTTGATGAATTATGCACGTCACTAGTACGTGTTGATAGTTTTCCAGAGGAGCCTATATGTATTGTATATTTCAGTTGATTTACCTTCTGTCTACCTTATTTCCTATTCACATGTTGCATAAATTAACATTTTCACAAATGTCGCCCAACAGAATTTTCGTAATAAATATTACACACACACATTCATCACGTATCCTATAATAACCACGGCACAACATAAAAATAGTAATAATGATTAATATTGTACACATCTAAGAATTTGCATGTTGCTTTTCTCATTCATGATTTTTTATGCCAGTTTTATTTTTCATTACATTATTATTATCAAGTGATTTACAGCACTGTAAACTGTTCTGCCCTGAGCGGAAGCAGAGAAAGAGGGACTATAAACTTTCCAAGAAGCTCACTTTCACTCACAAAAAAATGATACAAGATAACATAGAAATAGGACAAGTGGTTCTTCTTTATTGATGCTATGTCATAACAATGAAATAATCATAGAATGCTGATGATGATGTAGGTGATTACCATGAGGCTAGGCAATATTCCTTGTTCGGCAAAGAGCCAAAATACTTCACTCCTGTAAGTACATCAAGAGAGAAAGGAGTGCACGCTTATTTCATCATCTAAAAGACGAGCTCGTTTCCCTCCGAAAGAGTGAACAGGACTGATGTAATGTGTGGAATTTGTTGAATTACCTCATCTCCTCTTCTACTCTTCATATGATCCATCCAGAAAAGCGAGTGTATGTAGTAGTAGTAGCAGAGCCTTGTTGGTTGTTATTCATACGGAACGATTCAAGAATGGAAGAAAGAGAGAGAGAGAGATGTAGAAATGCACATTGCACAGACACACACACTCACACACAGGCTTTCACTCACGGACACTCACACGAGAAACCTAGAGAGAAAGATGAAGGGAGAAGAAGAAGAACACGGAGAGAAAATATTTTTTCTTCCTTTTTTAACTCCTCTCTCGATCTCTCTTGCTCACTCAGCAGATGATGATGAGAAGAAGGACATACAGAGAGAACACAGTGAAAATGGAATGTATGTTCCAGGAACACTGCTCTACTACTACTAGAAGCATTCCAAATGATGTGCTTCTTGTACTTTTCCTACTACTCTTGGTGGTGTGATGATGATGGTAGTAGAAGTAGTAGAGGAGCAGTGGTATGTTATTGAGTGCTACACGCTATACTCCAGGCTACTTTCTCTTCCTCGCACATGAGTCGCATGTCTACAACAACGCGATATTATGTGTGTAGATTTATAATAACAAGCATACCACCACACACACATAAGAATAATACAACGACCATTCATAATAGGTAGGCATGTATATAAAGTAATAATACACATAGGTATACCAATAAGTTTTTAAAAAAAGTAGTATTTGTGTGCTGCTTCTATATAATGCTGGATCGTTACAGTCAAATGTGGACTGACAAGCTAAAGTCTCCCTGTAAGTAAATACGCTCATATAAAATATATGCTATAAAGCTGCTATATATCAAAAACACAAGCGAAGAAAAAAAAGAAAAGCTGAATAGGAAAGCACAGGTTTTACGGAAGGATGAAAACGACGACGACGACGGGAGTTGAGCTAGTCACTAGTACACAGACACACACTTACTTACTTACACTCATCATACCACAATAGCAGCAGCAGTAGTAGCAGGAGCAAGTGGCACACAACTCAGCTAGTGGCATGGTTATAAACAGAAATGCGAGCGAGTAACGGAGAGAGAGAGAGAGCACAGAAGGAGGATGAAAATGAGGAGAAAGAACGAGACGGCGAAAAGACTGTCGGTTTAGAACGAGGAAGAAAAAAGGGAGAAAAGAGTTGAAAGCTTCACAAAGTTCTACCTAAATATACAGGAGAAAGCAGCTTTAGTTAAAACTTTCATTCTGTCGTCCACCAAACCATTCAATATAGTTGTACAAGTGGTGGTCGTCGTCGTTCTGGAAGTAGTGGCCTTTTCTTGTGCTGTTTCTGTAATCATGTGTGTATGTGTATCTTTTGTATATAACCCTTTCAGGAATATATAAAGCTTTTTCCTACCACCTTCGCCACATAAAAAAACAGTAGCAAAAATGTGGTATTGGTCATACAATATTCAATGGTATCGTGAGCTCAAATTGATCGTTTTGAGTATCGCAACATTGTTTCATTTCAATATTTATTACAAATTGTGGAAAAAATGTTTTTGTAGAAATTTTGGTGAAAGGTGACACCTTTCGTTTCACTGAAAATTTAAGTATGCAAATGAATCATTGGCCTTATGGAAGAAGGAATCTTACAATATTTATATAACCGTTCAATAAAAACTACAGTTTTAATAGTTTTTCTTACCTTTTCCATTTACCTTTTCTTACACTCCTAATCATAGAAACGGTAATTTGGCTTTGATCATTCAAACACATTTAGTGTTTTTAGGAAACAATATATCTGTTCACATGCATTGTTAGTTTAGATGAACCTTTTTAAATGTTGAGACCAGGGATTATTCTGATGACCAGTTGGCTGCTGCTTGTTACCACGACCAGTAAAAGCAGGAGTGCGTGAAGTAAAACAGAATGGAATATAGCGGCAGTAGTGGGAGCAACAGCAACAGAAGAAGAGGTACCATTGCCAACATCAACCACTACTGGCAAACTTCAGGAGCTCTCACCAGCTTTTCGAAAAATCCTTGAAAAAATAAATGTTTGTAATGTAACTTTGCTTATATAATATGCATATGGAGATACATATTATTTCCGTTCAAGAGCAGTAACTGTAGTTTGGAGACCAACTGCCAGCTACCTTCTGTAGTAAGTATTATTATTACTTTTTTGTAATAGAATTTTCCACAATAGCAGTTCGAGATGGAGAAGGAGTGTGTGTGTGTGGTGGTGTGTATGTTAAATATAATTGCATACATGAATGTATGAATTGCATGAATTGAAAAAAAGAGAAAAGCAAAATGACAGGAGAGAGAAAGAGAGTTGATGCAATAGAGCCCAGACGATTGACGTAGTGGGGCTTACAAGAGAAACTTGTAAATTCTTCTCGTGCTCCTTATATGCCACCTCCACTTTTTTGAATACATGTGTGTAGGGAAATGGGAAAAAGAAGAAAACAACCCAAGAGAAAGACGATAGAATGGATGTATTTGTATTATGTGCAGATGCATAAATTGTTCTAAAGTTTAAGTATTCCTTACCATTTTCCTTTCTTGTGTCACAAAAAAGGAAGAAGGGTACTCCCAAAAGAATAAATACTAGGCATGCACACACACACACACACAATAGGTATTGGATTCAGGGCATGGAAAGAATAATCTTTCTACGAATGTATCAGCAAGAAATGGAATAAAGTGGGATGCGCATTTCTTGTACAAAGTGTGACAATTTCCCATATAATATACACATGTGTATATTATTTGATTAGTAGGGAAACGTTGGCGCATCTTGTTTCATTTTATGGAATGTCTTTCACTTGTAATTACATTGTCGACAAAAAAGTATATCTAGATCTACCCACGTATATGTATGTGCTTAGATTACACTTTACATAGTTTGTCGCAAAAAAATCAAAGTGTGTATGACGCCCGTTACATATATATGAAGTTTTATTATTTTAAGTTATTTATGCGCAGTAAGTTAACCTGAACATGAGTTTGCACTATGATTCAGAATTAGCTATGTTTTTTCTCGCAGATTTCTTTCCAGAGTTTATATTGTAGGTGGAATGGAGTTTTTGGATATATACTATGTATACACCTATAAGTGTAGATAAATAGTTTGGATCATCCGTACATGAAGTATCCAGTCTAGTAGTCATTCATGATATTGAACTGAATGAGTTTTTGTGGAGAAAGCTACGTACGGTGTGTGTTTGAGTGAGACAAGTGGCGAATTGCCTTTGACTTTTCTCTCTATCTCTCTCCCTGTTTCTCTACATAATCTTAACAGAGCACTTTTTTCTATTTGCCTTGGCTCGATGTGAAAGCACCATTTCAACCGTATATTTTTCCACTGGGAACTTCCAAAAAGCTCTTAGCCGCCTTTTATACTTTTTAATCCTTCAGTCTTTCTCGCTTTTTTTCCACGGCGGTGTTACTGCGAGAGGCAGGAGGAGCGGTCAAGAAGCCAAAATTTCATCATCACTCCTTTCTACAGCTTTCAGCCACTCTGTCACAACAGCTTTTGAGACAGTTTTTTGAGGAGGAACAAAACTTGTTAAAGTTGGAATGCATATAGATACAATATATTTCGGTGAAGAGGAAAACAAGCAAACAGTGATAGTAATTCATTATACTTTCTCGGATGACATGAGACTCTAAAGAATTTTTACGAAACGTAAAATCCTTGGAAGAAGGATTCTCAGAGAGGACCCTGTCCCCGTAACATAAAAGCGCATTGTTGCATTCCTGGTTATTTCCCATTTTACAGCTTATTATGTGCCTACGTAATTCGCATTGATGTTCATGTTCATGCTACTTGTAGTAGAAAATGCTGTAAAATGTCGTTTTCTATACACCAAGGGATATACTCGTCTTTCTAATGAAACATTTTCCGTAAAATAGTCCAAAAATAAGTACCAATCAGCTTCATACATTATCATGTGAAAAGTTATGTTACGTCCTACGACATAAAGCAACAATTACACAACCATGTATCAAATTTCAAAGCTTTATGGAAAAGAAGCCCGAAAAAGCTCAACTGTCTTGTTTTTGTTTACTTTTGACTTTTATGTTAAAATAAAACTTGCAGCTGCTAGGAATGCGTATGTGTGTGTGTACTGCTGTTGTTTTTCCTATGCTTTCCGATGTGTCTTTGTTTTAGTTAGCCCATCAAGCAGAAAATAATGGGATGGAGGTAATACATTTACTCCTGAATGTAGTAAATACATACATATAACATACACGTTGCCACA
>JAHZMV010000797.1:0-51140 GCA_027743765.1 Coecobrya sp. COE2
TGACTATGTAGTGCTAGTTTAGTTGTTTTTGTGATGACTGATAACAAATTTTAAAAGGTGAAAATTTAATCATAACATCTTATATTTACTTTTTATGACCCTTTAAGCAAGTTGAGGGATATGAGTGGGATAAGTTTGAAAATAACCGTAGTATACCTTTATAGCTCACTCAGTTACAATGCTCTAAAAAGTTATATGAATAGGTAATATCAGGGAATCGTGCATCACAACAATAATTTCTCATTAACAAGCATAATAAATGGCAGCATCCATCATTTAATGGCAGAGGGTCTAAAACGTGGTTTAAGTTGATCTATGTTTGTTTTAAGTTTGTTTAACACAAGTTAAATAACCAAATGCTTAATATCACGGTTTTTATTTCAATTTCAGTGGATTTTATGATAGAAATCAAATAATAGTTAGTTTTATTGCCGCATTTCTCAAATCTATGACTGCGGATTATTGAGATTAACAACCAATTCCTCAAGTTTAAGGTTTCATTTCAAGTTTAGAATCGGCATTTAAATTTTTATTTCGTTCATTTCCACAAATTAAATCCGAATGCGTCAGAGGCACTAATTTACCTACTAAAACAAGGCGGTCAGAAATAATTGCGATTAAAATTGCTCAATAGGCGAGCGCTTTTACAATGCTCGTTATTTATTCAATTCCTCGGGAAAAAGTTTAATGCAGTGGAAATACATCCACACTATATATCACGCAGCTATTTTCCCTTGCTGCACTCAACTTCAAAGTAAACTGTATTGAGAACGTATAAAAATGATAGTCACTATTTTTTGCTGTCATTTATAAAAGCCAAAAGGGGATCTTCGGTTGGTTGAATCTGATGAACTAAACTAAGCCCCTCTTTTTCTATCTTTTCTGTTCACCATGCTCATGCTGTTACGCTATATATCCTCCACTTCACATCATGATTCACACTAGGAAAAAATGCTGCCTCATTCAGTCTCGCAAAAAAACAAGTTCGATTACAAGCCATTTTTTGTCCCAACTTTCTATCAATGAGCCATTCATTCAGCTTTAGCGGCTTCCGGTTATTTAACTCATGAACAAATTATCACACATTCATACGTGTACCCGCAGAGTACACATAGTACGCTTTAGAGCACACGTAAATACCATGCTATTCTTTTGGCTTGAATTCTATAATAGTAGAGTAGTCATGTTGAGACGAAAATTACAGTAATTTGACGAAGCACAAAGAGACGACTAGTACTTTAGCACAGAAAAATGCCGACCACGGAAAAATAAAAGTCAGAAAAAAAGGAAAGAAAACGACAGAATCTGCTACTGTTGTTTTCAGCGATAAATGTAATAGAGAACAGGAGGTACATGTCACGCTAATGGTGATGGTGATGCGGTGGGTAAGCTTGTAGAAATGCTTAAGTTCAAGTTGGGCTTCACCAAAGTACTTTGTCGATGTTTGGAGAATATAAGCCCAGATGAAAATGTGAAAGAAATACTTCAGTGAGGAATTTGTCATCACTGTATAGTTCAGGTAGATGTGTAATCCCTTCTAATACTTGTCGATTACTTTGTAAACTGTGGAAACTGATGACACAGCTGCTTCCGGTTAAATTCATGACAAACCAGGACATCAAAGTGCTCTTTTCTTATTTTCTCCATCACCTGCAATCAATTGCTCATAGTGTATGGCTTCTGTTGCTACATTTATTCCAACTTTTTGTCCACAATGATAGTCTAAGTGTCTGATACATGACTGAAATATGTCGAGCTGATTGCCTGTGCGAGAGTGTGCGCTAAGACAAAACTATTTTTCGTTTTTCAAGGAAACTCACATTAGTGAGTCGATTTGTACTAGCATTACTTTGATGTTTATCCATTAGGAAGAAAATATGTTACATGAATGGATGTGCCATCCACACAAACACAACAACATCTTGCCGTAATGCACACAAATGTTACGTTCCTTGTCAAAACCCAAATAGTAAATAATGACCAGGACAGGACATGACAAACCCTAAAATATATATGTTTACAAAACCGTTACCAACTCTTTGATAAAAAATGCTTGAAATGCTACTACGGTCTAAAGAGAGAAAAATACAACTTGTCCATACGAATAATAGCATAACTATCGGAAGCACGTTGAATTGAATATGCTTAACAAAAACAATCCATCAGAAATAGCAGGCAACTTTTCCCGATCAAATCATCATTTGCGGAATATTAGTCAAGATAAAGAGTAGAACAAATTTCCTATTTTCTCTCAACATCATTCTTAAGAGAACATGCGGAAAATCCAGAAAACTTACAGAGAAGTTGAGCATGAACAGAAGTGAGACCGATGGCTGTTGCTGCAACTGACTTTGTCGATAATGTAAGTTTTGATACCTTACGAAATAAGAAGACTTAGGTGGGATGATTTTGAAGTTTGCTAGTACTATGTGCGTTGGGAAAACAACCGGCCCAAAGCTGTTCCCTCAAACAAAAAATGGATCCGAAATCCCACACTCCGTTTAATACCTTGGCAAGGAGGCACCACCACAGAATAACGTGAACTTTCGACTTAACTTTCCTTGCCCTGATCAGATCCCTTTCTCGGTTGTAGTGGCTGAATGAGGCCGCCGGCCGACGATGGGATGGAAGGGTGGAGAAAGAAACATAACATCTATAAGCATTATATGTACAAACAGGACATTATGATATACCACCACTTTGTGATTTCGGTCGGCACTCCAGGTGCCGTAAACTGAGCCTTCTCCACGTGCACCGCTCATGTAATACCTATATCTCATTTTATCCCATTTTACCGGTTCCCCTCTTATCACGCTAAACGCTTAAACATTGGATAGACCAAATAAAGTAGAGAAGTACGCAGAGATATGTATGTTTTCTTGGTGAAAGCGATTTTTCCTCTCATATTGCCTGTATTAGCGAAACATGTAGGGCCCCATTTGTGAATATACTTTTCAAAAGTACCATGCTTTGAAATAAATTTAACGAGTATGTGTTGTGCCAAGTGTCAAAGATGCCATACATTTTGTTGGCCTTGGGCTGTTGTACTCGTAAAGCTATTTCAGAGTGATATGGAATACATACCTCTTTTACCGTACCCCTCTTTCTAATGTCGTCACTGAGCGAGCACTTGTAACAAGTATTATATACGATTCAACCTGAATTTCGTGTATGAATGAAAGGAGGTAGAGGAAAGCGATACAAAGCAGTTTGTTGAGAACGGAAACTGGTGCGACAAATGATTGGAATGGCATCGCACACACTTCCATGTTACATGTAATATTGTGTTTTTGATGGAAAAAGTAAAAGTGCGACACATTTGTGTCCAACACATTGGATGTCATATAGGAGTATCTGTAATAGTTGAATGCTGTGCTGCATGATCATTTCATAAAACTATTCCGGGTAATGTTATCTGTGAATAGTAGTGGCAGATATAAGAACAGTAACATTTCTATGGTGGTAGTGAGTGCGGCAACTGGCACCGGCACAAGACAAATGTTCGAATTACCGAGCTCATGATCGTGTCACAGGAAACTAATGTGCATTAATAACCTCCCTCTCTAATAATCATTTGTCACAGTATTTCTAAATGGGACCTGAATATGTGCAGACGACAAGCCTTTGCCTTTTGCAGACTTTAATGTGCATTAATAACCTCCCTCTCTAATAATCATTTGTCACAGTATTTCTAAATGGGACCTGAATATGTGCAGACGACAAGCCTTTGCCTTTTGCAGACTTACTCTATTTTTCATTTACGAAATTATCACATTTTCCAAGCTTATTTTGAACGAATTGTGTGACCCATATGGAACCTTTACATATGAAACGATTTTCTTATATTGAAAACGAATATTGACAGCTCAAACAAGCAATTTTAATGATAAGACTGGTTTCTGATGACAGTTTTAATACACAAGCTTTGTATCGGAATGGTTTTAAGTATAGCTTCCTAGCAGTAAAAACCATATAAGATGGATAGTGTATACCTTACTACCTATTCACCTTTTAAAAGGTTATGTTTTTCTTCTTTAAAAAACAGCTTTCAATTTGGCAACAAAGTTTGATGACAACTTGATGACTTGGTCTATTTCCCCTACTTTCGTGGTACACTGTTTTCGGAGAAAGTTAAGTTGACTTTTACTTTTAAATGAAAAACGTACCATGGAATAAATACAGGAACTGAAGAAAGCTAAACATGTAGCCATGTATAAGGCGTAGGAGGAAAAGTGGTGAATGAAAAATGAACCTCTTGTCTTCAAGAACATTACAGCATGCTCAAATGTCCTTTGGAAGCAAGTAAAAAGCAAGAGTTCACACTTTTTTACCATCATCATAAGATCATTTCCACGCCTTATTTTACTGATGTAAAGTATGCGCCGGAAGGGGAAGTAGTGCATAATACTTATTAAATATATCTGTGCTCACGAAGAGTAAAAAATTAAAGACAAAACTTTTCCTGTATTTTACACCCCAGCGTATGAATACAAATGGGGAAGGATGGTGTAATAAAAAGATTTTCTGCAACTTTCTAGTGCCCCTCTTTACTACTGACAAAATGTTCATGTTTCAACGGCAGCAGCCAACAATGCAGATATTATTATACCATAATTTAGTCCTATATATCGTCGCCGAATATTTTAAGGACATACATAGGTAGTTATGGTATGGTGTGAAAGCACGCGTAGTAGTTATAATAATATGGAGTAACGCTTAACGTTGTTTTACATCCATGCGTTGGCGTGCATTGTAAAAAACTTTGAACTAGTACTTTAATGCACATGTTTTAAAGTATATTACACGCGTAATAATGATGATGATCATGGTACAAAAGTATAAAATGCGTCATGTACTTATATGTACTAGTTGGAGCAAAGATAAAAGGATAAAACATTACATTACAAAACTTTGCATTAACTGCAGTATTCGTTATCTTTTACTCGCACCCTTTGTGCATTCATTATTATTAAATATGATTTTGTACAAGTGCCAAAAGTTTCATAGAGCATTTCCCTCTTCACAGTTTTGTTGGCGTCGCTAACTAGCTTAAATACTCAAGCTCCATAAATTGGTTGTATCAATTTACCAAACAGAGTATTAAATTGTGTACAAGCATTTCCATTAATGAAATATATGTAGTAGTCAGGATTCCTGTAAAGTCGGTATATAAAGAAATTGATAGAACGCAACTAACCTTTTCGTAAATTTAATGCGTGTACTTGAATGAATACATCGGTGCAAATGAGGCTCGTAATTAGGTACGCATGTACGCATGCCTAGCCTCAATTTATGAAAAAAAGAAATCTGTTTATGACTGATTATAAGGATTAAAAGTAAAGCGGTTTATTATCACG
The DNA here is from genome assembly GCA_027743765.1 of Coecobrya sp. COE2. Taxonomy (NCBI): domain Eukaryota; kingdom Metazoa; phylum Arthropoda; class Collembola; order Entomobryomorpha; family Entomobryidae; genus Coecobrya; species Coecobrya sp. COE2. The sequence goes on from JAHZMV010000797.1 coordinate 5,358, forward strand.
AAAAATCAAAATCCTTAAATATATATTACGTTTGTGATGGGTTGAGGTTACATTCGAGTTGTTGTAATAAATGCACACTTTACGGAAAACAATTTTGATGCGTTTCAAGTTCATCGTCGGCTATGGTCAAAATATGAGAGCTAAAGATTTTTATAATTAAAAACCTTTAAAATTATTCAAGCCAATACGCATAACACTATAACAAGTCATATAAACCTTTTGCAACAGGATTAATGGGATTGGATTGAAAGTGTGTGTGTGGGCAAAAATAATGAACGATTTGAATGGTTCAATACAATCAGATATTTTTGGTTGCCGCATTTATAATGTTGATGTGGTTTTTTACGAAAATAATTAATAAAAGTCTATTATAAAGTTTATTAAGTGTATTTTACTGAGCAATATAGACTAGAATTGTGTGATGACTACTTCTGATCTTCCTACCGACAAAAGCTAAACCAAGTATAAAACTTCATTAAAGCCGGGCATTACACCGCATTTTATCTTTTCCGGTTTATAAATTTGTATTAAAAATAGCAGCACGCTTCTAAAACAATCAACTAACGATAAAATTTGATAAATCGTTATCGCACAAACAAGACAAGATATGTATAATATACCGGTTTTATTGATGAAAAAGTTTTTAGATTTCTTCGTGTAATTCATGCCATGTTGGTTCCTTGATGATGCTTTTTCTCAACTTACGTGAAACAGTTAAGTATATAAGAAAGGCAAAAGTTGGGGTTGGGAATCCCAACTAGGGATACAGTGCTACCGGTATTTCACCTAAGGGGAAGTTTGACCTTCAAATCTTAGAAACCTGGAATCAACACACTATATGAACCTCACAAATAATCCAGGACTGGGTAAAGGTAAGTGCATATAACTTCCTGGTCATACCTCACCACCTTCCTACATTCACAAAATCCAGTTTGCCATCATTATTGTTGGTATAGTCATTTTATATGGTAATTTATATGTGACAAAAAGATATACTCATACCAATGTTGATGTTTATGTACTTGAATTATACGCTAAAAGCTCATCGCAATAAAAAGTATATTATACATATATTGTGACTAAAAGCCAGAATCCGATTTTGTGGTACAATAAATAAGTATCAAATTCAAATACTCGAAGAATATTGTACCCACAAACAACAAAGATAATTCAGTGTTCTTTTAGGTCGTCTCCATAAAAATGATGTACCCCAACTTAACTTTTGTTGCTTTGTGATCATTTGACCCAAATCTTAACCCATCTTTTTCAAGTTTATTGTTTCTCGTATGCGTACATAACATATACCTATCTACCCGTATATGCCGCCATTTTATCCTTTACAAAACCAGAAATACCAAGAATCTTGAAGAATTGTACTATGTGTACAACCTCTTGATCAAATAAAACATCATCATGGTAGGTTAGTGTTGTTGCACCTTGATTCACAGAGATAAACAAACATAGAATCTTCTTCTTTATATTCCTATTCCTCTTATGTAGTTGGTGTTGTTATTGGAAATTTATTATGTTCTGCATCTGCGTTTTTTTGGATCGCATATATATACTGTATACCATGCTGGCCCTTTCCAACATCATATCCATTTACTCTTCTCCAGATGAATTTGTTCCTTTTCTTCTCGGCTCCCTGTGACTCTGATTTTGTCAACAAAAATACCCTCAAATAATAACTTTGTAAACCTTGTGAATATATACTAAACAGAAACATGTACGAGAAGAAAAACACTCAAATGATCATAGTATAACAATTTATTTGTAATATGTACCTACAAAAGTATATGTACAACACAACCAACTTCCAGCTGCAGATATTAATATTTAAGCAGATAGATATACAATTATTATGTATCCAGAAACGAGGAAGATCATATATTCCACCTCAACGAGACTGACTTTATATAACAAGCCAGCTTTGAATTGTATGTTCCTCACAGCACAGAAAATAGCAGCAGCGTTTTGCTTTCAGAGATTCTTTTTAGACAGTTCAAACCAGGATTACTGCTTCCCCGTGGTTTCTGTCACTTGACGGCGGTTTATCATTATGCCATGCTTGAACCTGGGTATATATTTGTAATAAAAACTCACGAATTTCTTTATATAAGTATGTAGATTTTAGTCCATCTCTACAAAAACCCAACAGAAGGAAGGGTTCAGTCTTGAGACTTGAGATATACTGTATGTTTGATTAGGTACTGATAATAGCTTGAACAATAAGTGAATGGAAGCTAAAGACAAATATTCATTGTCATAATTCGCTTTTAAAAAATTCTTCAACAACCAACTATGAATAATTCATAATTACCTTTGAACAATGAATGCGGCATCTTTATCGTCGTCATCCTGGAAGATGCAATTCATCAATATGCATCATCTCGCCACACAACCACACTTTAACGAATTTAAAACCTGAAGAACAGTGTGAGAGGGAACTAGCTTGGACCATAACGCTTCAATTAAGTATACATTTTCTGTAGACATGTCCACAAAGCGACAAACTTTTTATTTTTTGGGGAACATTTGGAAAGAGGAAAAATTTACCCTAGCGAACCGGCTTAAAATCAGTAGCAATAAGATACAGATAGGTCTTAACATAATATCTACCATTTCAATAATCTCATACAACAACAATGCATGAAATAAAACAGTAGCATTCATAAACCAAGAGGTTCATAGGTTGTTTCCACTTTTACCATTACTTTCGTTACACTCGACTGTGTATTAAAATTGCTATACAAAAGAGCATAATTTCCCCTATTTCAATAATACAATAAAGCGTATTATGAATATCAAGGACACACTTTCCACAAAAAATTCAATTTGGCCGTATTATTATTAATGTGTAGAAAATCAAGGCAGCAGCAGCAGTCGAACCAACCATTTTTTGCTTCCCTCTATATATCCCAACTGAATCCGTACAAAGGGATGATGGTATACGGTACAATATACACAGACACGTGAATAATGCACGCGGTGGTGTAGGAAAGGCAATAGTATATATGGCAAAAAGTCTCATTGCCGAGGAGTAAAGCAGCATTCTACGTCGCAGCTTGAGTCTTTTATGCAATATTCTTCAAAAGTTTCCCCTTTTTTCTCTTTTCTTCATTCGGGAGCAGAAGTAGCTGTCGTATCCGATTCCCAGAGCATAAAGGGCATATACTACACATGATGATCGTGAACCATAAAAGAGAGCGAGAAAAAAAGAGCAATAGTGGTAGTATATAGTAAAATGAAGATAATGCACACGGATGAGTTTGGAAGCATCATCACCATCATCACAGCTATTATCATCGCCATCATCGTCGCAAACAAAGTGGAGAAGTGATAGTATTTTATGTTGTGGCGATGATAGTAAAAACTGGCACATTATGAATGAATGAGAGAGCCTAACCATATTACCCACACAGAAATATATTACTCCAAAGCAAAAAGTGTTTCTTTCTCTTGGTATTATGATGGTGCCACTTTTGCTACTTACCACTTTGCGATGTCAGCGATAGATAATGGCGGTCGTGTGTGCGTTTGTCAAGACAGGCTAATCGGAGCCCATTTGTCACATACATACCAATTCATGAATTACATGTCAGGAGGAGATGCCTATTAAAATGTGAGGAACAAACAGCTACTGTAATATATAATGTACATGGATGAATATTAAGTAGTAACTTCAGATTGAACTTTTCCTTTTCTCTGCTGTCTCTCACAGTGTGTTGTCGTCGACGATGTTCCGTCTTAAAATCTTTAAAATATTAGTGGTTCTAGGAAAGTTGTCGAGATGAAAATCAAGATTCGCTATTAGTCTCCACCGGAGGGTTGCGGTTCTTGGTAAAAGTTGAATTCATATTACATTTTCACAAGCACACTTGTAAAGCAAAGTTATATTTATATATTTAAAGAAATATATTATTCACATTCATTATAAGGGACTGTGTATTCTTCGTTTCTTTTTTCATTCCTCTCGAGAGACTATATTATGGAGACTGACTGAGTGGTGATAATATAATGATTAATCTGAGGTGCTAAGAGGATGAGAATGATACATGAGCATGGTTTTTATGCATTAAATCATTCAGCAAGTTTTTACAGAGGAGGAAGAAGAGATTGAGGCCACAAGTGACAAAAAGAAGGATGTGTTCTGTTGGGGCTGATGTGCTAGTTTTGTACCTGCGATGTGAGTTTAAAAGGAATTCTGGAAGCAATGAAACAAAACAACCATTGCTTTAAGTAATTCCCCTTGTTGTTTCCTCACAACATATTTGCCTCTTGTTGTTGTCGTTGTAGGAGAGAGAGAGAGAGAGAGCGAGGCAAGTGTTATTACGAAAAACATGTATATTCCATTTCGTCAAATTCAATTTGAGAATTGGATCACATGTAATATTCGGTTGCATGGTGTGGTGTATAATAGTAATACATACAACAAAAGAAAAGCTTTAGTGAGGCTCAATATCAATAATGGTACAAGCAGAAGACGTGGTTACAAGGAACTGTTAGAACACTCTCGACGGTTATATGACAAAGCAGCAAACTACAATTTGATATTAAGAAAGAAGGAATTCCTCCCGACATTCTCCTCGGTTCCTTGAACAAGGGACTGTTTAAGGTCTCCTTTTCGTCTTCTCATTCCTTTCCTTTGCTTCTGATCCACATAATGTATAGTCGTAGGGTGCAGGAAACTATACAGTGGATACAAGTACAATATCAACAACAGGGAAAAGCTAGATAGGACGTGCGTGCTATCAGCAGCAATGAACAAACTGGCTTGCTACGAATACAATATTATACAACGCTCATAGGAACATGTACAAGTTGTAGAAATGTATTTAGAAGTAACAAGAAAACAATTCGTCGGAGGAATTGAAGTGTAGTAGTAATAATAGCAGTAGTAATATGTCAGATGAAATCACTTATAACCCCTTCATGGACAACTGTGTAGCCAGCAGAAGTAATAAAAACAGGAGAGAGAGAGAGAGAAGATGACGAGAAACGAATAGCTAAGGCATAGGCTATATCGGAAACTTGTATCTTGTGTAAATCTTAGTTCTCTCTCTGCGTTTCTACCACTCTCGTCTTTCTTTTTCATCTTCCTTTCTTGTTGATGCGTTTTTTCATTCTTATATAAAGCCTGTCTCCATGTCCTTTTTCATTATTGACATGTGATCTTTTGTGTTGCTGCCTCCTGTACTAATTTTAGGACGCGTTTGATAGCACTTGGTTCCTATCAACACATCGTTTCTCTCTCTTCTCCAGATCTCTCCTTCAATTGTGGTTGTGTTGTTGTTACTTGTTACTTATATTTCACTTATTTATAATGCTCGTTTCTTCTTGTCATCTCTGCACCTTTATTGACAAAAAGCTCCATTTTATTATTTTCTGTCTCTCCCCTCTCCTTTTATCCCTACATATTTACTTTATATAAAAGTAGAATTAAAAAATGAAGAATAGACGAATGGATTGAATGATATATTCATCCAATGCCAAGAAAGTGGAAGGTGAGTGAGAGAACCGAAAAATATTGATGCATCACCTTATGTCTTTTACATGATTAACAGCTTAATTCTAACACCTATCCCGTTCAAAGGAACAAAACCAATGTGCCCATTTTATCATTCTTCATTTGAGCAACAATGAGAAAATCAACAATAATCTTTCTTGGTAAATAAATTCCATTCCTGTATTCTGATGCTACATCAAGTCAGCTAAATAAAAGAATTTTAACCTTTCATGCTGATACAAAGAAAATCAACAAATAAGAGAGAAAAAAGTAGCTGCTTGCTACATACAAACAACAACGCTTTAAAATAGGTCTTTGTACAGATTTTTTTCTTATTGCTTCTTTCCTTCATCTGTATGCTTTCTTTTGAGAGTTCTGCTTGACTATATGAATGCGGTGCAGCCAACTGCATTATTATAGGAAGCTAGCTTAAAACACACAGTGTATCCTATAAAACACGACACACAAGCATGAGGTAATCTTGACAGCGGCCGGATTCGATTTCCAGTTTAGATTCCTCGAGAGGAATTTTCGGATTTCAATCAAGTCCCCTGAATTTTTCAAAAGGAGTGGGAGCACACCTGGGACTATAAAAGTGGCTTCCAATCTACCACTGTCCAGTTTAGGTATCACGTCTCTGCTTATTCCATTGTGCGGCGGTGATTGTATAGTGTATGGCGTGGCCAGTGCAGATTATGTTTGTGTAATGTGTGTACAATGTGTGTGTGAGTGAGTGAGCTATTCTCGTCTTACTTATTGCGGCAGCCATTGGATTACTCCTAGAAATGGACACTATTAGAGGCATTATTACTACTACTGCGATGACTGGATTCTTCTTCTGGTCTTGTTTTACTCGTTATGTTTGCATGTACTTGGCTGGATGTATTGAGCTCGTCTCCCTCTCCTTGTCATTGAGTGAAAGGAAACCGAATGAGAGAATAATAGTATATGTGTATAAAGAAGTAGAATATATATACCGAGCAAACACACACGCATTTCTGGTGGTACATATCTGTGAGGAAAACTACCATGATACCCATTTCCATTTTTAATGGTTTCTTCTTCCTTTCTTCTTCCCTTCTTCCTCCTTTACGTTATCTCCTTTTATTTGTTTTGTAGTGCGATTGCTACTACTTACTTTTACTAGAAGTGTAGTAATAGCAAAAGGAACATAGTGCTGCTATATACTATCCTAGTTGGTGGTAGAAGTCATATTATTACATCAATATCAATACATGCAAGCTTGCATATATCCACCACACAACCACTGTACTGTCGTGATATAGTCACTCGGGGCCAAGTTACTCTGTTTATTTTGTTCCAACTAATTGGTCTGGTTTCCCTGTCATTTATGGAGGGATAATTGGACTGAACTGTCAGCAATAAATAAGCACAAGAGCTACATAATAGGAGCAGATACATACATTATTAGTGGTACAAGTATACTAGTGTATACTGACGTAGACATGTACACACGAATGTGTTTTACTACTGGACGAGCTATACGATACAGATACCACTAACTTGATTGAAACCTTTTATGTCCCGTACACACACTCACAAACGTACCACCGTATTTGTATATGCATATTATCGTGTCTATTAAATCCTAACTTATATACCCATATATTTTAGCTATTCTCCTTTTAGTTATAGGAGAAAGGTACATATGCATGTAGAAGTCAGTAGGTACAGAACACTGCGTATCAATTCTTTCCTGCTCGGCAGAGAAACTTGGTCCGAGAAAATTAGAAGACAGGAGCACAAGACGAGAAGTGATATGATGATCCAATATCTAGACAATCAAGCACAGACTTCGAGGAATTAATTGAATGCCGACCTCTTTCAAGGATTTACGCGGCTAACCGTGCGAATGAAATGAAATTCTATACGCTATACTGCGTGCTACCTACTAGTCACTCACGTCACTCAACGCTGAACGCCAAGAAAATTGTAATCCAGCAAAAGCATAATCCTATATACTAAGATCCTGTACTCCTTCGCTTTGGATGGATAATTTACTACAATGCACAGAAGTTATATTGTATTCCCTCTCGGTTTGCACAAACTAGGATTTTATATAGATGCAGGCACAACCTGGTGGGAAAGTGAACACATACCTCTTGGGCTTTATAACAATCATTTTTAATTAATAATATTTTGCATACCTGACCTGACTTGCTGGACAATTACTATAAAACATACTAACAATGTGACTGACAAATGAAAAGTACAATGCACACACACGAATGATGAAACACAAGTCATGTCAATCATAAATTTGATATTGTTTATTTGACAGCCAAGTGGAAAGTTGTCAACCTTGAATTAATAGAGTAAGAAAATGAAAAGATGGAAAACTTTTTTTATTATCTCTCATGCTTATTTGTTAGAATCAAAAAACTTTGTCGGTGTATGCAATAATGAGTTTGGTAGAGGTAAGACGTAAATTATACATAAAAACTAGATGATCTAAAGGAATTGTACAAATAAAAAGTCAAAATCAGACGACATTTCCTCATACTTACATGAATTAGATATATTTATATATTTGTTTTACTTTTTACTTTCCGAGTAAAATGTTAACATTTGAAGCTACGCACGACAATAATTGGTTAACTCATTATATTTGATATGTATGTTTACGTGCATGCAATTTTATTTGATGCGCTGGTGCTGCGATCCTGTCGCGATGTACACATGGAGTCTGTTGCAGACAAACATTTTCATTTAAGAAGCGTTGAAAAAAGCATATCAGTTTCGTGCTCAATTTCGAAATAATATAATATGATAATAATAAAAAGAACGCCTTTGCTTTTGAAAGTATACCAGTAGCTGCAGTATCTGCTCTGCTAGCGTTTTTTAGTGTGACGTGATGAGATGAGTAGTACAGAAAGTCAACTTGCATTTTTCAATTTTTCTCTGTCAAATCAAGCATGAAACATGTTAGGCAGCAGCACATCTCATAATAAAAAGACAACTTAACAAGATTCATATTTATAATAGAAAAGGCCCGTAAATCATCGGATGATTGCATGTTTATACATGCATTCATATAAAAATATGAAGGTGTACATGCACCGTACAATCCACTGACACAATATCACTTCTCCTATGCAGTGTTCTATATAATGGACAAGTTTTAATAAAATGATATGGAAGTAATAGCCAAGTCACCACACAATTTTATATACAAAAGGAACACGGTAGAAAAAGTACTTATCTTTTTATTTAATACATTTTAGATGCGTGACAGTAGCCAAAATGTCATCTGCTTTCAGCCCACGTCCCGTCATTATGATCGTATTATGATTAGTGCATGAGCCAACGTGAAGTTACATGCTGCTTGCTGCTCCTTTAACTGTTATTGTAATAATTTATTGAATTATGAATCCTTTTATACAATACACACACACGAGGAAGCTGTAACTAACTTTTACTAGACAGTAAGCAGCAGCTTGTTCAAAGTCATGCCATATAATTTGCGTGTTGATCATTACCATCATAAGCTGCCACCATCATCTTATATGCACAATATGAAAAAAAACCATTGATGAAGGAGAGTAAATTATAAAAAGGTTGTTTTAAGAGGAAGACAGAGAGACAAAACGATAGTCATTAATTCCTCTTATTTAACACAGCACACAGATTTTTCCTAGATCTTCAGTAAATGATTCATCTAAGTAAAAAGACAAGATAGTATTCCCCAGAGGAATGATGATTAGGAAATATTATAGGCATAAAAATATTTTTCGCATTTTGTTTGCAAGTAAAAGACATTGGGCTCATGTATGCATCTACATAAATACACAGATTGAATGATGATGGACCACATACGTGCAAATATGCCAATGAAACGAGCCCTCTGTCAAAACCACACCAACGCTAACTAAATACTAATCATTTTACTATACAGAGACAGACGCGCTTTATTGGGATAGAGAAGCTCCTTATCATGCGGTGATAGAATGCTATGATACATAGTGTAAAGGATCCTTAAAGCTGATTTCCTTGTACCGCAAAACGTAGTTTACGACTTGTGTGCACTTTTACATACATTGTGTTCAGTAATGAGGGGAAATACCGAAGAGGCAGAGCGAGGAGCAATAAGACATTTAAAAAAGTGTTCCAATTCAATTTAAAACTGGTTAAAAGTGGCAGTAAGAATGAAAATTGAAGAGACCTGCGTCTGCCTGAATGTGTGTGTCTGCTGTTTCACTTATTTTACTTGTATTGGATGTACGTGTGCTTAACTGGCTTGAGTGAATATACTAGCAAAAGACGAACGTAGAAGGAGGAAAGGAAGATGAAGAGATTTTGATCAAGTGCCAAACCCACTTGTCTTTTGACTCGTCTCCCTCCTCGTTCCAAAATAAAAGTAGTTACTTGCGATGGCTTATGTCTATACATTTAGGCACACTCTTATGTGTGTACAAAGTGAATCATTCCCTATTATCTAATTGTAAGTAATACGCATATAGAGTAAGTATAGTCATATTGCCTTTCACTTACATTACTATCATTATTATTATGATTATTCGTCCTCATCTTCATCATCCACACGATATAGTGCTTACCACACAAGTATCAACGATGATGATGATGGCATGCCGGTATGCCGCTGCTGATGTATGTAAGCGCACAGAGAAGCAAGCGTCAAGCTTTGCAATACATAAAGCACATATAATATACTTATGGCGGATGAACGGCAACGGCAGTCGTAAGTGCGCACTTGATGGTAAAGTGCCTGTCTACAGCTTTATGTGTAAAAGCTGAACAGAGTTATTTTCTGTTTCTATATTTTTAAGTAGAAACCGTGTTAAAAGAAACCCTCCTACATCCTATAGCTTTGAATCAGTAACACTTTGTCTCTCTTGAGCGCTTTGGTAAACGGACAGGAAGAAAGGACACGACATACAAAGTATAGAATCCGTACATATACATTTTTTCTATATATCTCCAGTTTCAAACCTCTGAAATCATGGAGAAAAATCAAGACGGCGAATTCTATGCAACACCGGTTGAATGATCAGTTGCATAATAAAACAGTTCACATATCTTTTGGAACAGTTTTGGAACGATATTACATGTTATGACTATATCTTACATACTATTCGATGCATATATTTTCAAAGATAACCACAATGCAATCTTTGTAAATCGAATAATATTTACATGGCTGACCATACCAAACCAAAACACATAGACAATCACAATCTAATTAAAATACCACTGCAAATCACCCATACTATCTTTTTAAATAGTTACTTTAAAGCATCATGAAGAAATGTGTTCAAAATGTTAAAAGTTCAAGTCTTTGGAAAGGTGTTTTTGATTGCTCAAAGACTGGTGATGTGTAATATATTGATCAGCGTGTTGGGATGATAGAAAGAAGCGTATATAGCGCGTGGTCTATTCACATCTTTGTTGTTAGCATGCGATTATGATGTGGTATTCAAAACGTATTTTGTGAGTGGATATTTTAGTATACGTAATTTATAACGCTTTTTCACGAATTCATGTGCGAGCACAGTGTGTTTTGGTACTTGACTTGCCCCACTATCAATTCATTTCCCAAACAGTCAACAGACACAAGTATTAAATCCACCTTTAAAATAAGATATGGGCCTTGTTGTTGCCATTAAAATATCGAATCTGTCAAACCTCCAATTTGTTAAGGAGCAAGGAGACATGTATCAACTCGTTGTTCAAAAAAGTGTTGTTCTTTACAATGTTTGTTGTCATACAGTTTCAACTTTGTATTCGCATGACTCAGACGGAACGTCACACTATCATGCATGCTCGACGACAAAGATCAAGGAAAATTGAACAAGTCACACTCTTTTATGTTTGAATGTCTATATAAATTAAACTTTGTAGTTACTACTTACTACTAGGTATAGGTATATACATACAGGATTGGGATGAAGCCTCGTACTTATTTCAGAGGAAGTATTTACACAACTTTTATATTATTAGGCATCGTTTTTCTTCTTTTCCATACATTCATTTAGTCCAATGTTTAAAGATTTCGAGTACATTTCGTTCATCAAGATGAAATGTATCTCCCCAATAGCTGACATGGCATTTCCAATTAGCTCCTATTTTCTTGTTTACCGAATTCCAGTCTCCTCATTTTCTTGGCTATCTCCTTTTTACAGAAACGAAAGAGAGCTACAGCTAGGATTAAAATAATTGATGGTACTGATGATTTCACTAAAACTCTGGCACATCATGCAATGCAGCATAGCACTTATTACTATTACGCATTTATTTATGGCTTTTTGTGATGTCGATGATAGAATGCAGAGTGAGGTAGCATTCATGGTGTCTTCATTATTTTCAGAAGAAAATCTGTAAATATCACAAAAAAGGCAGAGCTCATGTATCCCTTCAAATCAAATTCTTGAAGATGTGTCATGATGTCATGTACACCCAGGAAGGTATATTTTCGAACTCCAACCATCTTCGTGGAGGTTAATGGTTGCTCTTAATAATGTGTAAAGGGTTTATGGCAATATTTTGACCATTAAATACTCCATTTTATCGTTCTTCTTACTTGCTTTTATACACTTTCAAAAGAGACATACTCTCACAAGTCAGTCAGTCAGTTGATCCTTTGCCAAGATCCATTATACAAAGTAAATGCGCATTGAATTATACTGCTACGCATATCCCAAGCAGGCGTTATGAAGAAGATGAAGCGGAAACGAAAAATGGAAAGAAAAGAAAGCTGCCATCATATATCTACACAATTACGATAATGTTCTCCTTTCAAGTACTTTGTCAATTTCTTTTGATTTTAATAACGCTGTACATTCTAATAAAATTAATATTTGGTTTAGTTGAGCTTACATGATTGTTTACGTTTGATATATTGTGATATCCCATTGAGTAATATGAGCATTTATAAATTGAAATGCGCATTATAGATTGTCTGTATACTTCCAAAATGGGAACAGCAGCTAAATTGGAGAATATATAGAACGGAAAGTCATTACAGAGGATACGTTCCCGATGAGGAGAGAAGGGGGAAATTAAAGAAAAAAGTTTGAAACCTGTCAATCAACCCTGAAGAAATAATGAGCCATCTGCATTCAGTTAACATTCTCAATAAGTGCTGTTAGTGGCTCAAAAACCTTATGTGCTATCAATAAGTAAAGCGAGCAAACCAAGTTTTACCAAAAAGCACGTACGTCGTATATTTACAGGATGGATGGATGCATGTATGCCTGTTAAAACATCCCTGTTCCCAGTGAATCTCAGTGTTAGTGTTCCTATTACTTTTATCATTATTATTATTACGACTCCCTCAAGAAGAACCTTTTGGCCCATCTCTTTCAGGAGTTATCGTACTCTATTCAACTTGTTTGCTTTACTTTCATCTCTAATAACCTCACGGCAAAAATCTGATACTTCAGTTGGTTCGGTATCTCCTTAGGATAACTGTGCTTTGTATCAACTATCAGCAACTACACAATAAGCCCATTAGACAGCAAAGAAATATTATGCATGTTAGCTCGGGTGGGTACACTACACACACGTTATTATGATTATGAATACGCGTATGGTTTGCTGTCTGTCAGTCGCCATCGTCAACATGCCAAAAGTAAGACCATTTCATTCCACCTATTATGACATAGCTCACAGTGTATCCATCATACCTTCATTGTACTATGCTGCTATGCTATGTCTTCCCTCCGAAACATGTCAGCTTTGGCAAGAGAAAGCGACCAATAATTATAATAAGAAATCTTCTTAACTTCACTTAACAAGATAGACATTGTTAACCGTCCTGTCGTCGGATGCCTAATGAACACAGACATTCCCATATTACAGTAAATCAGCATTCATAATAGTTATATTATTTATTTGTGACAAGTAGTAAAAGAACGTAGATTTGCTACTATTTATGCCTACATGTCTATAGGCCTACATGCCTGATGTTGATATATATCAACATCATCCGAACTACAAATTGGGTGTTTCAATTTCAAAATGTATTCAATAGACAAGGCCCCTCTTGAAAAACTCAGAATATCTAATAATAATGAAGTTTCAATTAGCAAAGGTATAAATTCAGCTGGGTTTCAAATTAGGTATATAAATTGGGTTCTGGAAGCTATATAGGTATGAGAGTAGAAGATCTATAATTTGGACAGGTTAGAGTTTCGAAATAATTTGCTTTTTGATGAATACGTTTACTTTTTGCTAATACTAATTATGTGAGATGTAATTAAATTGTATATACCTTTTTAAAAGTTACAAAAATGTTTTTTTCTTCATAAATAAAAGACCATTATGAACTGCTCAACATGATTATGATAATGACGAGAGATGTCTCGGCACAGAAAAAGAAGACGAGAAGTTGTAAATGGGAAATAAGAGTGAATGCCAAATTGCATACGGGGAGTGTAGCGGAAGGAAAGAATATATATACCAACCAGGTCAGCAACGTCCTTATTAAAAACTAAATGAAACTAACTTTTTAACTTTACAAAGAGCCTAATTGCCTTGGACAAAAGTTCCTTAACTATAGCTCGTTAGTCTCAGCAATAATGGTCGTAATAACAATAAGTTCATAATAAACGAGCCCACCCTCTTAAGTCACTCGATACGAATACCTCTTCCAAACCTTCATGTTATAACTAACTGTAACTTTTATATGGTTATGGCTAGGTATGTATAATGTTAATATCTATGTATGTATATTTCAAATAAGTTATAGAGTACATTGTATTTTTTATATATTTTTAAACAACCTAATGATGAAGCCCTCACTGCCAAAAGAGAACACGGCAATGGCAATAGAATTATTTATATGGTGTATACACGTGCATCACATTAGCTTATTAGAATTAATACATAGATCATCCCATGATGAGAGTTATAGTTCTAGTCATAAAAATGCATGAAAAATTAACTCGTTTATGTTACGCAATAACGCAATCCGTTCGTTCGATTCCTTGTAAAAAAAGCAGCTTCAGCTTACATTTACTAATTTTTAACGAGCTAAAACTGTTTGTTATTTTTCAGGAAAATAAAGAATAATATTATTTGAATGTTTCTGAATGAATACGTTAAATCCTTGCTTTTGCATTTATGCCTTCATTGTGCTCGTATTCGATTATGAAAAGTGCTAAAGGCAAATGTAATGGGATGACGAAAATGTACTGAAATCAAGCTATTTGAGTAGGTATACTTCGTTTTTAACGTAGAGTTAACCGAGTTGGACAACACACGAAGATCAAAAAGATGATCACAACATCGTGTGATCTTCTTTTGGTGAGAGAAAAAAAGCCAAATGTAAAACTGGTACATAATACCAATAATGATAATATCCCGGATAGAATGAGTTAAATGAGTTGACAAGGTCTTATAACCTGCTCTGCCTAATTGGATGTGTCCATTATTACAATTCAACCATTTTCTGTCCACCTGCCTGCATGCACTAAAAGTTTTGTGGTCAACTTGTGTGAGAGCGAGTAATGCATACTTAATACTATTAAGCTATGCTGCTATTGTAGATGATCATGCCACTGGTGATGATGTATAATTGTGTTCATCCTCATTTTATTCTTCATGTTGTTGTGTTCATCTTGATGAGGTGAAACGATTCTGATAATAATAATAATAAAGTTGATGAGAAATACTAATAAGTAAAAGAGATACTCTTTTTCTTTCTTGTTTATTTGTGTGCCCTTGTTACATATCGCTATATATTATCACTATGTATCATCGTTATAACTTTATCAAGTCTAAAAGGTTTCAGACCTCTTCTCCACAAACATAATTCCAGCCTGTTCTCATGTTTGCATCCATCCCTACGTATGGAATTCACGAAGGCACACACAACAAATCCGAATAAATATTGTGCATTTACATCATTGGTAACAATGCATCACAATTACTGGCGGTTAAAAACGTCCTAATGACATTACGAGCAAGTTAACTGCAAACACTGCTAAAAGAGTTTTCCTTCTTTCGTCTCTCACTCGCTTCTGCCGACTCTTTATTAACTTGCCTCGCTCTTTCTTGTCACTAGGACAAGGCACAGCTGCCTCATTAGGGAAATTGCAGGAAACCTCCCTGACGCTCAGGAGCAGCTTTTACGTCTTGCTAGCAAGAAGTCGTCACTACTGGCTTCGGTTTGTGTTTCCCAATATAATAAAAGAGTAGGTTTAGATATATAACTTATAATAATGATATTACATTAGCATTTAATACCACACGTTTAGCTATATCTACCCACATTGTATAACACATTTTTTCCTTATTTTCATTATAGTTAATCGTACAAAACATTGGTAAAAATGATCAGTGCGTAGTAATGTACATACTTCGCGACCCATCCAGGACAGCCAACATGCCAAAGTTTAACAATATAATGCAATAATAATCATAATGATGATGATGTAATGTGAGCTTTTTAAGGACTCAATCACGGATTCATTAGCTTAATTTATCTGAGAAATCAAGTAAATTCTTTCTGTCGAACGCAAATACCAGCACGACTTCAACTGCTTCGTACATGTGCATCAATACTAGGCTACACATAAAGTATTATGTATGATAATGATAACAATGAATGAATATATGACCTGATTATAAATATACGAAAAGGTGATATGTACATTATATCTGTAGGTATGAATATTTACCCTAATGATATAGTTCTGTGCGAGTAAGCATCTAATAATTCTATTACTTTGACTATTACCATTAATATCACCTTCGATTCACACACGTACACCCCTGAACTTAAACCATCAACAACAGCAGCATTGTAGATCCACAACATTGAACTTAAAGCCAATATATGCACGTTATATAAGGTTTGTTGTTTTCATTTTCAAACACTTGAGTAGGGGATCTTTTTTTTGAGCAAGCCCTTATCATTATCCCATTAGGTGATATGCATAGTGAATGTACAAACTTTCCCTTAACTCAACTCGAACTCTACGACTTCATTCTAAATGGTTAGGATAATTTTTCATAAACCAGTTTCATTTCTCAAGCTCTCTGCTTTACACCTGAGGTAATTAAGATAAAGCTTTTTATTGTGTCGATAATGCTGGCGCAATAGAATAGAAGAGCATAATAAGTAGAAAGGGTAATGATAGCGCTACATATTTGTATTCGTATAGAGTATAAATATATAATGGGACAACAATGATAATGACAATGACGGTGGTGGTTTGCAGCGTTGATGAGATGTATAGATTGTTAAAATAGTGTGCTAGTATAGAGGGAAAGGCAGGGTTTATACATACATCAATTGGTGTTGCTTTTCAAAGTATATACACAATACACATACATACATGTATGTCCAATTCTCTACTGACAGACATCAGACAAGTCGGATAGTCGGGGAATGTAATGGAATGCATGTATTGAATTGCTCAAAATGACAGTTTAATGCCTATTATAAGTTTAATTTACACCGTTACTCACACATGTATTCTTCATTTTGATGATATGGTGGAATGATGTGTGGATAGAGAACAAAAACAACAAAAAACCTAACGAAATGCCTTTTTATTTTCTTCTGCTTCGTCGTATATTTGTATAGAAAGATGAGGAGTTGACCATCATTGGACTCTACCTGCCAACTTATCAAATAAAAACCAAAATACATATACATAATACTATGCGTATAGAATTTTTGTAAAAAACACGGCATGGAATGCCATATTCTCCTAAGCAAATGTTTTAATGAAAGTGGGAATGGGAGAACGTCAAACGTGATAGTAATCACACTTGTCGTCATTAATACGACTGATATTAACCTATAATAATGCAGTAGAATAGTAAACGTGTCCAACATCGTTACTTTAATTATTTTTATTATTATTATCAGCATTAATTTAAAACCAACCCTTCCAAACTTCTGGTAAGATGGTTTCATTGTAAAACTAGGTTTCTTAATAGGATTAACCATCTCAAAGAAATAAACTCCGGCAAACGAAAGCGGTATACCTCAATGCAAATAAGAAGACTCCAAATAAGGAAAATGTCCTGCCCAACAACGACAAAAGTAGAAGAAAAGTACCGTGTAACATGTTAATGTCTCATTACTAGGTGTAAACATTAAAAAGTGAGCCTTCGAATCTGGTAGTAACGACTAGTTTTAAAAAATACCCTTGGTTTGCTTTGATTCTTGCAAGTATCTGCATTATATTATCCAAAATCTTTAAAAACAGAAGTTACTATTGCTGTATCGAGGATCGACGTATTATGTGCTTCATGCAAGTATACTTAAAGTTTATGCTACATCTGCATATCGTGCAAAGTACGTTACATGTTACAATGTAGAGATTAGCAGCACTCTGTTTCCTTCTTAACGTCCATATGACGGTGCAGGTTGGCTGCGTTGGCAGCTGTAAGTGATGCGATGCGGGTAGACCAGTCCAATTTATTACGTTATCGGGCCTTATTTATCTCGAATTTTAATTTCCTCACACAGGAACGATAATGATGTCTTTATTTCCCCCAGCCAATATAATGTTTACAACGCTGGCGCTTATAACCGTGAATTCGAGATAAACTACACTCATGGGGGTTAAATATACTGCTTTCTGAATGATGATGCTCTCCCTCTCTCTCTCGCACTCGTAGTAACTATAATTGTTTTTCTTGCATGATCAATCGTTGTTGATGATGAAACAGTACTTCTATCTGTCTGATCACCTCCAGTAGTTTTAATCATTCTTATTTCTGCACACTAGTTACTCATGGGCTTAATCAGAATTTCACTACTGTAATATTATTAGTGTTAGTATTGCTTCAAAGCATATATTTTGCTATATGTACTTACGTGCTAATTATAATAATAGTAAAAACTACTCTGTCATAAAGTGCAGTTTTTAAAGTAAATAAATTATAATACGGATCTTGAAATAGCAATACGAATTTTTTTAAGACGAACAATCGCTTTTGTTCGCACTAGATGATGAAACAGTACTTCTATCTGTCTGATCACCTCCAGTAGTTTTAATCATTCTTATTTCTGCACACTAGTTACTCATCAGCTTAATCAGAATTTCATTACTGTAATATTATTAGTGTTAGTATTGCTTCAAAGCATATATTTTGCTATATGTACGTGCTAATTATAATAATAGTAAAAACTACACTGTCATAAAGTGCAGTTTTTAAAGTAAATAAATTATAATACGGATCTTGAAATAGCAATACGAATTTTTTTAAGACGAACAATCGCTTTTGTTCGCACTCACTCCTCTGAACTTGTGATAAAGGTTAACTACGTAACAGCTTGTCTTTCACTTTTTCAACTCTTGAAATGAAAATTGCATACAAGTGTCCATCTTATGTCAGTTTTCCACTTTCAAGTTATCGTTACTGAAAAACCTCTAGAAAGTTGACTGACGAGCATTATGGCTAGTTACTCGCCCATGTATGCACACATGCAATCAAACCATGAAACTCATGCATGGAACTTACTTTGGGTTCGTGTCCTTCCTGGAAAAATACCTACGAGATATAATAGACATACCTCCATGCACGACGTTCACGTTACATACATTCACAATAAAACACATGTGCAGTAATGTATATGAAGAATGTCTGCGCTTTACAAAGAAGGACCAAAATATGTGTTCGCCTTTGGTGGCTTTGCTAGTTGGTGTGAAATTGCAAAGTACTTTCTTTTTCATCTGTCAACTGGCAGTATGCAAAAGCAACACTGTTTCCTGCTTTATTGTATTTTACGTCAAGTAACTAAACTTCAAGTAGAGGCACCAACCGTTTTCCTTCTTATGAACAAGCTTGTTTCAACAAAACATGCATAAGTGCTCAAATATACTTCATGGCTTCACTTTTAAATATTTCATATGCTATGGATTAGTAACGTAGAATCTACATTATTTTGCCATAATAAGCACGTTTTACTACTGCCGCAAATGTAAAATACATGCATTAACGACATTCCCATAGGTATATCCTTTTCAGTAAATAAGTTTGCATAAGACGTTAGATACATTTAATAAATGTAATGAGACGTTTTTCATGCCTTGTGTCTGCACTGTCTCCTGGGTTTGTCTTGTCTGTTGACTTTTGACAGACAGCAGAAGACAAGGGAACAAGTAAACTCACTTATTTACTTTGACAATTAAAATTTCTGCGTCTTCGGCCACTTTGCGCGAAGACACCAAAATAGTGGTAACAAATTCTTCGAGGGTGATATATGTATGTAGGTACATCATCATTCTATGTGTATAGATGAATATCAAAGCATTATGTATCTGTCGTGAAAGGTGGTGGTTAACAGGAACAATAAGAGTAGCAAGACATGACAAGAAACATTAAAACAATTGAGGAAAGAGGTGGAAGTGGAAAGTTTATTTTTCAAGGCGTTTATACAGCGAGATTCACTTTTGATATAAAGCAAACTATATGTTTACATTCAAGAGATAATGATGATTTTAATAAGGTCTACATACCTATATACATCGACCACATGAATTGGCAAGAAACGAATACGCATACAAACGTTCAAATTACTTTACACAAAAGGAGCCAATAAATTGTGTGCCATACCCAAGAAAATTGTCAATATTTGAACTGCTTATTGCCGTCTAATTAGGAACGATAGATTAATTGACATTCCTTATTTTTAGTCATTGAGGAGAAGAGGTAAGAGGGAAAAACAGTTGCACTACTTATATATGTAAATTTGTGCAAAAATCACACTCTACAATAAAAACTTGTCAACATGATGCTGAAAACCACACAGGCTTGTGGACATGCTTTTCCTTGTATTATCATGCCAATTTTCGGTCGTTAATCGACACAATCGTAAAAGTAAGACGAAAAAAGCGAAAAGCCTTGTTTATGTCTGTCTCCATAATTTGCCTTATCACTTATGACAAACCCATAAAGGAGCCACCTAAAGTCAAGGTCTCTTTTCTCTCAGACTTTGCAAATTAGTGCAATAAAAACTAAATTGTACACCATTCAGCAGCAGATGCACAGATAACAACAACAGCGTAATGCGTCGTCGGCCATTCAAATACAGAAAAAAGTCCTGTTTCTTCTTTCTGGCTTCATACCTTTTTTATCATCGTCATTCCTTTCCTCTCATAATGAGCTCAAAATAAATATAAGTAGATATGTAGAGACGCAATAATATGTTACGATATAATAAAAACTTGCTAAAGTAGTCTCTATCAATACATGGTGCTCTTCTGCTACCAATCAAAACACTGTCTCAAATTTAATTCACTTGAACGGACGAGTTTTTTCCTTCTTGCAAATTAATGTCATGCTCTTGCCGAATAGGAATTCTCTGGTAAAGCTGAAAAATTTCTAATGATTTTTGACAGACCGACAGTAGTTTGCTAAAAGTTGCAGTTGTTCACTGAGAAAAATGTATGCGTTCAATAGGTCTGTGAATGAATGAGGTATCATCCTCATCAACGCAAGAAAGCTTCTCGGTGACAGTTTCATTTTTGTTCCGAGGTGATTTGTGTATTGTGTGCATGCAAAAAAAAAGTCTACCTCTACCGCGCTAAACTAAGCAATGGTAGTCAAGCTATTAGTCAACTTGTTATGTTAAAAGTGATACATACATACATACATCGAGTTAACAATGTAAGCAGGGAAGTGAATTTACCTAATGAGAGTTTATTATGGTTAACCTACACAACTTTGGTAATTGGATTGAAGCATAATATAATGAGACTGATGGGATGACGATGATGATATTTTTTTGGTTGTATGCCATTTGACAAGGATCACGAGTTGTTTATATTGGGAATATATAGTGGCAAGCAAATTATGACTTGTGTAAGTGCTTTCTATTTTTTTCTTTGTAGTTGTTAAAAATCTACGGTTGTACTACTATGAGTTCACTTGTCATGTACTAATTATGTTAAATTGGGAAAACCAATGTTGATTTGAGGGAAAACCTCTGTTATTTAATTTTATGTACTTAGCATTAAACATTCTTTTTTTATCACATAATATCCAGCTACTTGCGATTGACCATTAGTAGATAAGTTGCGAGAGAGTTAATTAAATATACATTTTAGAGCTTTTATTACTTTGCATTTTATTATGGAGGCTTCGCCTTTATAAATAGATTTTAAATGTGATGTGTCTGCTCATTTGCTCGTAAAGCATTTTAGGGTTAAAAATTACATGCTACTTTTCTTATCAACTATCCAGATTAGGTTTAATGGAAGTGAAGAAAGATACATAATGTTGTGCTCGTTATTAATTTCAACAAGTCTCGTAATAAACGAGTAAAAATGTCATTCATTCCCACCTCGTCAACAGTAATGGGCTAATATCTTGACAGGAAACGTCATTTCATGGAATTTAAATAGGAGCGGTGCTGCTGATAACAAGGCACGATAGTAAATTGAGTCTATATTTATTTATGTGCGTTGAATGAACCACACATGACTATACAGGCGCACAAGCAGAATGATATCACTTTGGCTATAAAAAATATTATCATTATCACCAGACATAAATTAATTAATGTGGTAAAACTAAAAAAGCGCAGTTATTTGCTGTACGAACGAGTTGAAATAAATGAGTAGTGATAATAATATTAATGAATCACTTGTCGTCGTGATGCAATGAGATGATCAAATAAATAGAAAACTCAAGATTGGATGAAAATTACAGTATACATATCTGCTACAAAGTACATTTTAATACTTTACAGACGAGTCTCCATTCTGTTTAGCTTCTTTTTTCAAAAGATTTTATGCCAATCCGTTTGTGTACGAGACTGTATGTTTCATGATTCTAGAAAAACGCACACGGGTAACAACCTCTAATAATAATATATATACACGGATGTACAGAACGATAATAATACTATGAAAAACTCCTCATTTCTTTATTTTTCTCATAAGCACATTAAATTGCTTCTTTTCATCTTTGGTGTGGCTTATAGCACAGAAACGTAACGTAATTGAGCAATAACAGGCGTTTTCCTATATAGTATTACATTTTTAGGGGAAAAGGAAATTGAAGCTGGGTATGTGAACGGCCTTTAGAATTTGATAAAAAACTATTTTGGTGGTTTGTTTGATAAAAAAAACTCCTTATGGTCAGTTTTGGGTAATAGACCAACTACCAAATTCTACGCCATTACTATTCCCAGTTCGTCACAAAATAAAACAAGTACATACTTCAAAGCTCAGCTCGAAGCTCAATATTATTAACAAGCGAATTGAAATGTGGAAAACCTGACTTATCTTAAATTACCTATTTGCATGCAAATTAATCGGCCAATCAGCCAATCAATCATTTGATTAGAATTTGCATACTCCCAGCTCGTTGTTAGTCAGCAGTTGCACTACAACTTTTTTAATGATTTGATTCTTCTTGTTCATTTTCAATCTTTTCTCGTGTGCAATTCAAGAATACTCGTTTAGAGCTTCGGATACCCATCATTTTTGCTATATGCCTACCTTGTGTCCAATTTTTGTTTTATATGTATAGCTTATATCGTATTTACAACGATACTGTCTACTGGATCAAATATTTTGCTTGTCTTCTTCATTGGCTCCAATTCAATTCGCCCTTTTGTCATACAATATTACATATCGTGATTATGAGTTATATGACCAAGTCCCCACGAGGGTACCATCATCGTCAGTTTTTTATTGTTCAGCAACATTTTTTTATTATTTTGCGATACTTTAAAATGTTTGCCCGATGCAAACCACTGCGTTTAAACACTAAACTAAAGTGCATGCATGAAAATTAATATCAAACACCAAGAAGACCGTTCTTCCATTTTTCATTATTATTTAAACAGCAGTCCCTTGTGGCAAATTGGAAATGAAATGAACTCTTTTGCGCACTTTTATAACTCTACCGTATGTTGTTAATAATAATGCATAGTCCACAAACAAGAAGAAGGCATGTTTATTGCTTGCTGTGCTTCAGGTCACCACAACAAAAGAAGACGAGTTCATCCAAGTATGTTCATTCTGCTGATCCTACCGTCACATCTTTCATCGTTATTAAATCACTACATTCATCTCGTACAAACGGCATTTACTATTGCCCCGTTCATAATTGCTATTACTTTGATGTTCCTATCATTCAATTGATTTCAATTAATATTTTTATAAATTAAATTATCTTCTTGTGTGCATGTGAAATGTAATAAGCGTAAGTGTCTGCTTAAATGAGGGATTCTTCAGAGATGTAATATATCATTTTATCAAAGAAACATTTATCACCCCTCGGGTCAAATGCACATACGTTTATAGTGCAATCTGCATAATAATGCAACAATATATTATAATCAAAATAGCTTCAGCGATTACATTATTACAATAACAACTTGCTATAATATTGTGCTTGTACTGACGCTATATTGCAAATAATGCCGTGTAGCAAAAGTATATTTTGGCGGTTCGGCTTGTTTGCTGCTCGTCGCTGTAGAATTTTAATTATGCCCTTTGCTTTTCATTTTATGTGATGTGTGTATGGTGGGTACCTATGTAATATTGAATCTTGGCTGCCGTTGCTGCTGCTGACCGACCAGTTCCTCACTTTATTATTTACTGCCTAGTCCTTCCTGCAGTTCACAGCTAGACAGCAGAAGTGGCCAAATGCCCAGGTATATTTATGTACTTCTATTAATGTAGTTCGACTATAATATATTACTGCTTCGTTATATTCCGTCGACATCAATCCTGCTGGCTAACATATTATCATAAAATGTGTGCCTATCTACTCACACAAATATATTAATTCTGTTTTTGATAATGCTGCAAGCGCAATTTTTATTTCAACATGCGGGCCTCCCACTTTCATTACTAAATTCATGATGAAGCCTTTCACTACATTTCCCTAATTTATTATTTAAGCCTATATAATCAGCAGAAGATTATTGTTATTGTGGTATAAAGAACTTTTATAGCTCAAACCGAAACAGGGGCAGGCTTCTACTCTTAACCAAACAATAAGTATAAATGAAAGTTCTGGGCAGCCTGCATTAAATATGAATTGCTATACACACGCAGGCCAATGAATGCGAGGTTAATTGTTATAGTGCAAATTGCAATATAAAAACGATGTAGAACTCAAGTGCATTTTTATTCATCAAGGAGAGGGGATTATACCAAGAAACGAAGAAACAATTTTTATATTGTAATTTTCTATGCATTAAAAGCAGACATAATAATGTGGATTCTTGGTATGTATTCACATTTTGTAGTGGAACTCCAATTCCAATTTTTCTCTACGATGTTATTGTGAGTGAGTGGACCATGCTCATTATTAACATCCCATAGAGTGGAACCGTTTTCCTTGTGATTACAAGGCTCAAAGTGCAATGTTTCCACCTGTCTCCTATTTTATCATGGTAATACCACGTACACATGCAAACGGGATATTTAAGAAGCCTGTAATGGCACTGGTGTGTGTGCCTTACTGCTCATAATTTTCTTCAAACACTTACTAACCAACCATAGCATTTTATTTTCACTCAGAACATTATTTGGTGAATACTCATTTTTGCCAATGATAATGATGATGGCCCTGCCGTGGTGGCAGTGTACTATCGAATGCAGGCTATTCCTTTTTCTGCGTCCAGTGGTAGTTGTTGCAGGAATACAATGATTACGATTAAAATGGGTAAAAATATAATATGTAGTACTTTTGTTACATGCTCCGCGCTTGTGTAGTTCGATAAATAACTACCTATACCACTTGAATTTACGTCTAATACATTTAAATTAAATATGACTTGAATATTTTGTGCATGCTAAAGCACATGCTATAAATTTACTTCATAAACTCATTATCTTATTCGTCATAATAATGCGTTATTTTTTTTTGCATACCGTCTGGAAAACGTATTCGAATTTTGTATGCAAGGAACATTTACAATTAGTGTAATTTATTTCTCCAGTTGACTAGAATTCAATGCATGTAAAAAACTCTGACCTTCTTTTTTTAGTTGACCTCTTTCCTTTCCCCTTCTTTTCCATCACCATCTGCAAACCCAGTGTGGATATTCCACTTGGTAAGCGATAACGGCAAGATTATGGGTAAATACTGTATTTAATACATTAGAGTGTAATGTAATAATAATGATTGTGTGCCCGTTCATTCAATTCATTGCAAAACTGTTATATACGTACCAACAATTTTTTTCAAGCCACCACCACCGCTGCTATTATTATTATTATTCCGGTATGAGAAGACACGCTGGCTCGCTGCATATTACTTGTGCATGAGCACTTTCCCTTACACCATCTTTATTACAGTATTTTCATAGCTATTATACTTGCGAATTTCCTTTTTGAGCAAATTTTGCATGAAAGGCAAGCGCGTGTGGCATGGTGCAGAGTTGCCAACTGATCGGCTACACACTTATAAAAATGTATGCTAGCGGGTAGAAAGGAGAAAGGAAATAAAGTCCACATCCATTCCCCTACAAACACAATATAAGAACACCATGTGCTGATAAAATTGGTTATTATTCCCAACAAAAAGTCACCTGCAGCATAATGAATAAATAACTATCATGCAAATCCTCGTGAACTTTTACCCACTTTCTTACGTGTTTATAGTAATGCAATAAAATATAATAATGTGATATAATATATAACTAATTCCAAGTTCCAAGATCGCTTGGTTAGATTAAACATATCTCTCCAATAAAAAAAAGTGCGGCTACATTACAAGACGCCAGCTAGGCAGGGGTTGGGCCGTACAAAATAATAAATTAGGTGACGGAAGGAAGTGACTTAAAATAATAATAAAGTGGGAGAAAAGTCAGGTTTTATATCCATTAAATAGGTAAATGACATATTGCAGGCACTTATCCCCCAACGAATCTGTTTTTGTGTGTGTGAAGCTGTTTTGAGCGTTTGCTTTGTTGTTGAGAAACAAAGAACTGGACCCTGTTTTCATAAATAACAGTTTGGCTAAATATAGCTTACAACAACAACATGACTGACTATTACTAACTAATACATCACATGTATCGCAAGATGGAATGAATGATTCTAGGAGGGCAGCAATGTGTGTGTATGTAACGGGTATGAGAGCTTGCGTCAGTTTCTGCCCTCCCTGTCTCTGCGTCTCTAATTCAGATAATATTGTACACTAGAGCTTTGTGCGGTATAATAATATCGATAAATTGCACCCTTGAAGCAACTTTTCTGCCATATTGTGATGCAGAAACTCCTTCCTTTTATTTATCATGATGACGTGTGTGCACACTTGTGAGTGCCGTCATAATACCATTATAAATGCTCTGTAGAGTTTACAGTAATGGATAGGAAATTGGTAGTCGCAGCGGCACATGAATAACTGATTTTTTATTGCTTT
Source organism: Coecobrya sp. COE2 (assembly GCA_027743765.1). Lineage (NCBI taxonomy): Eukaryota > Metazoa > Arthropoda > Collembola > Entomobryomorpha > Entomobryidae > Coecobrya > Coecobrya sp. COE2. Next base: position 32,200 of record JAHZMV010000797.1, read on the forward strand.
TGTTTATCAAGCCAGAGGAAAATGTTTATGGAGAGACCACGAAAGCAGTGGAAAATTGACGTAGGTAAATTATCTATGGAAGTCGTAGTTCTTCTTGAAGAAAAATATTATGGTTATACAATCAACCAATTGACATTTTCATCAAATGAATTCTCTTGGTAAATACGTCCAGTCCAGTTGTGAGTAAACCAAGTGCACATATTCGATATCACTTCTCGTGTTATCATCATTGCTCGTCTATGAGATCACAAAGAAAATCCATCGACGAAAATGAAAAGTTGAAGAACTCATTTTTGGGATATAAATATTGAACAACACACACGTGGTGAAGATGCTTTGATGTTGTGTAAGCTTGCAATAATAGGAGGACTGGCAGAAGCAGCGGTAGCAGTTTATTGAATGGAGTGAAAGTGAGTACACGGCAAAGTTACTGTTAGTCACCGATGTCTTCACTTTACCTCCGTCCTAGTGAACTCTGTATCGTAGCGTGCAAGAGCACTCCTTGTGTGATAGTGATGAGAAGAAAAAAAGTTGTATAAAGCGTACTGTGCGGAAGCCAGTCGGAGTCAGTCAGAATGAAAACAAGCAAGGAAGAAGAACAAAGCTGCTGTTCGCAGATTTTTTGGACAAACGAATCCATATATTACTAGGTCGCATACTTGGTTGAGTCTTAGCAGCCTTGCTTGACTCGCTACCAAAACATTTTCGTGCATCACCATCATTGCTACCATCACCATCATCAACTGACTCCGAGCACGAGAGTGAGAGAGAGAGAAACTGAACTTGAGCAAAATGTTCATAATACACATATCCGCACATTGCAGCTGCTGACTGCTTTCATTAAAAGGGGGAAAGAGAAAGAGCGAATGAGAAAGAGAGAGAGAGAGGAAAAGGAGCTATGTGTAACTCTACTCTGACATTCGATTACCTTCAAATTAATTGGATCCGTGAGGAAATTAAATTGGGAATTTAGTAGTAGTTGTACCATCAATAGTAGAAGACGCAATATTAGCGGAGGTATATATAATTATATGTATGCATACCTATATACATGCATCTGTGTACTTATATTGTACATTGTCTCCACTTATTAGTACTATGTATTTCTGTTGTTATCTATGTATATATATATTTCCTGATATAAGCTGTTATACATGTGTGTATGTTTCTTTTCTCCCTCTCTGACTCATGGAATCACTTCTGTACACACGTAAAAACTTACTTGTCTACAGGTTCCTGCTTTGCTTACACCACTCATTGTACTTCGTCTCGTAGTAATAACCCTACATACACCTACACAGATACAAACCACTTTATTCTCTATTAGCCATCATATAAAATTGAAACAATGAATCTACACTGTTATACTGCATTGGTGTACAAGTTCATAATATAATATTCTTATTGCATTAGCATTAGTTAGTAGAAAAGAAAGACGAAATTGTCACGTTATGTATGAAGAGAAAGGCATTATTGTTATTATGCTAGTTACTCGTTTGGGGTCTTCTCTTCAAACCAATAATCAGACCAGACATGCAGCCAACAAGCAACGTGCATGCACCACACTATTAGCAAGTGTGTTAATATAATATTACCTATTCGCTTCGAGCCTATATGTTACAATATGGTATAAAATCCGCATAGATGTAGATATAGATAGATGTATTCGTTGTTACACGTAACCAGTCTATCAGTGGTATACTAGTGCGGTGTGGTAATAATAACCCATCACACACACATTCACTTTAAGTCAGTTCAGTTGAGTAGCATAGCGCCAGCACAAACCCCCATTTCTCGTTTTGCGTGCTTTGCTCACCCATTCATTTCTCACTGGGCTGGGAAAGAAATTAATCTTGCGACGGCTCGAGGAATTTGTTTTTGGTTTTGATGAGTGATGTAAAAATTGTATGTATTTCGCACGAGTGCCGTGGCCCTACTCTTCGGCAGTCCGTTGGTGATTGCTGTTCTATTATAAAGGGTTCATGTAGGTATGCGTGTGTGTCTGACAAATGTAATATATAGGTATACGACCAAATGAATTCTAGGCTTCGAACAAACCTATTACGGCGAGGTCGTCATTTTTTCGGGAAATGCATGGCAAAGCACGTTTCAAATATGTGTAATTGTTTTTCTATGAAATGTACATACAGTCGTAGCGCAAATAAAGGCGCATGCATCTTATTACCAGAATGAAGTCATTTTAATAAAATGAGTAAAATTCATCAAGACTCTAAACTCACGAGTAGAGTATAGCACGGACTGTTTGTTTGCTTGCATGATTTTCTGCTCGTTACTTACTCATTTCTCTGTGCAGAAAAGCAGCAGGGCATTTCTCCTCCTCTTCTTGACTAACGATTTAATTGTAAATGGAATTACCAGAGCGCCACCAATGCAGGAAAGCACTTTCCTTGTTGTGTACATATATACCTATGCATTCTTGATGCTAATGTAGTCGTTATAAATGAATGTAACACAACAAAGCTCTTTTTGTAAAAAGGTGCGTCCATATTTTTCCATCGTTTATCATTTGCTATTTGTTTGACTGGATATAATAATAGCATACATAGATGTATGCATTAAAACACAGTATTCAGTGCATCAGACAGGGACACTGTTGCGTTATTATAGGAAATACAAAATTATAAACATATATATTCCTTCTAACATTTTCTGCTTTCTGCTGTTGTTGTTATAAGAGTTACCTACGTATATAAGCCGCAGTGGGACAACAGTGGCACAATATTCATCGTTTGTTCACAAGCTGCTGCATTCTGCACGGGAATAGGGAAATTGGTCGAGACGAGAGCTCATGGAATGGACGAGAAAGCATGTATAGAGAAATATTGCAGCAGTGTTGAGCAAAATCCCTCCAATATTTCATTCTCAAATAAAAGTGTTTAAAAAATAGACTGTTGCCACAAAGCTGACAGATAGACCAAAAGAACACAGAAAACTAATTAAATCAGATGCAATAACTTTGTCAAGCTTGGGGAGCACCCATCCAATCCACTTTCTTTCCGACGACGACGACGTCCAAACACACACACAATTGTGTTGAGTTGCTGCTGCTCCTCCACTCTTCTGCTGTTATTGTTGATGCCATATAATAATAAGGCTCCATCCACCCAATATATTCACTCACACAAAACACACATTGTGTGCGTCCAAAGTAATATGTGGTGGTGATGGTGCTTGCTTATGGCTTGCTAAGTGTTCTTTGATAGCATGGGAACCCATATGGGCAAGCTCTTATTACTTTTTCTACTATTATTGCCTTTCCTTCACTTACTCACTCCTTGTATAATGCTCGCTCTAACATCCCTTCCTACTTTACTACTCCTACATAATATAATAATATCATTGTCGGGACCTTGCCTGCCATAGCATTAGAGCGTGTTGTTCCTCTAAAACTACAAGCACTCTGTACAATGATCATATTGCTTGCCAGGCTGAATGAGTGAATGAGTTGAGTTGAATGCGAGAGAGAGAGACCTTTTTCTCATTTACTGTGTAGATGGATGGACAGACACTTTCATTTGCTTTCTTTCCCGTTCCTGTAAGTACACCTACATATATCATCCCTACTCTACGTTTACCACATTATTGGTAAACAATGGTTATATGAAGCTTTTATTACAATTCTTTTACGCTGTTACCATCATCATTATTTTTCAGCCGGTAAGTGTAGAACACAGACCAGGACTAGACAGCAAAGCGTACTCCACACGGGACGATCCACCTTCTCCATTTAAGTTTTTGTACTTGTGTTATTAAATAGTACTAAGCCAGGGCCGGGCTTTTCTTCAACAACTTAAATACTTATTTTCTCTAAATTGTCCACAAAGAGGACTCCACCTTTCCTGAAATAAATCTATCAAAATAAACCTACTAGTCGTCGTGTGATGATGAGTATATGATATTATAGGAGTCAAAATGTATATGGATCTCTTAAAGGGTTGTTACTCCTCTTTCTCTTGAATCAATCCATCAGTCAACTTATAAAAGCAATTTATGTTTGGCATGATGTTATGTAAATCCCTAGTAATAATAATAATATTCCATTTTGAAATGTGTATCTCATTAGGAGAGGGAAAGAAGCATACGTTGCAAGAATATATCAACAGTATCGGTTTATTTCGTTTTTCTTCACACTCTTTTTACTTCCACTCTAGCTGATTTATTCCATTTTCTCAGGTAATCATAGCTAAAAGCATTATGTGATTCCCAATTTATTTTATTTGGACTCGAGCAATACATACATTATATTTGGAGTAAGTCTATATAAAGGAAAGCACACAATAGTATGTTGTAGGATCGTGATCATCGTAGTCCTCCACATCATCAAAATCAAGTGAGAGACAGACGAGCAGTAGTAGTTTTAACGGGATATCCATATAAAATAAGGACATTATTGAATTGAATCAAAACACCTGCTCTCACTCACATCACAGCGCTAATGTACTTCTTCATACATACATATGTACAGACTTACAGATGGATATTTGGAGATATAAAAAGATTTTTATATATATGTCCAATGCGAACAGCACTCCTATTACGTAATACTTTATAATGGATCATCATTCTTCTTTCTTTCAATGTATTTGAGTAACCATCTCTTGTGCTAATACAACAGAAGAGAGAGAAGTTTACTTAGTTCTACCCTTGAAAGTAAAATGGTTCAATCTAAAAGCAAGTTCAAAATCGGAAACGGCTACACAAAGAGAAAATGTGTATATGTGTGTGGGAGAACTACCAGTGTATTATATGAAGCAAGACATAAATGCATTCTTTTGATTACGGATGATGGTGTATAAATGTATATGCATTCAATTGCACATACACAAAACTTACTTCTAACACGGCCACCATCACCAAAGGAAATCGATATAGACCGATAATGAATCCGTCCAAAATTGAAAATGTGGCTTTGCTTTGCCTTTAGTAGTAGAAAAAAGAGAACTTCCTTGTGTACTGATAGGGATAGCCAAGCTGGCAAACGCATCAGCAGCAGTGATGATGATGGTGGTGGTGGTAGTCGTGTGTATTATCATCATCATCAAGAGTATCAACAGCGGAACTTTGGTTATGGCGAGATAATAGAAAATTGGGAGAGACCAAATGTGCTATGCGCTTTTTAATATGTTTAATGGCTCTAATTCACTTAAAACACGAAAATGGTCTCTTTTAAAAAGGTCTCGCTCTCTATCCACATTACATTGTGTTGTTATTGCTCCTCGCTGCTGCCTACCAGGCTATAAAATAGGATGGAGGAAAAGAATTGTTGTATGTATTTAATCTATAAAATCCATTAGCTATATAGTGGGAGTAGTAATGTAAGTAATATGATGACGATGACGTACCTATGTATTTTTTATATGCTTGTTGGTGTACATTTAAGTAATGAGCTTATATATGAGACGAAGTTAGCTTTGAAATAAGCTTGTTTCACTTCAACTTCAACCACTATACCACCACCACAGCACAACTGCATTCCAGATTCAATATCCAAATACATATATAAGCTTTTGCTCTAATATCAAAACAAGCATTCCAGATTCTATATATCTGATGAAAGTAGTAGGAAAAAGCCTGTTACATATTTGCAAAATTGCAATCGGCCACTATTGCTTCGTTGGCTTTAACGAAATTAAATTGAGAGGCATTTGGACCACCACCCTAACAGGACGACTTAATGTTTTATTGTTGCTTTTGTCGCGTGTGTAAAACTGCAGACGCTGATCTACTATGCATATTAATAAATAAAATAGAAAGTATAATGTTGTTATGTGGTAATATTTAGTAATAGCATTTTACTTACAATTAGTTAATATTATTACCATCTTGGGAGCATGAATAAAATATGAAAAGCTGAGGAATGAGCCCATCAAATTTCGAAAATTAAACAACATCGGGTTACAGCAGCGTTATTGTACCTGCTATAAAAATGAGCAGGTGCAATGATGGTGATTATATAAATTTAAAGGGTACAATAAATGCATAAAAGTAATAAGCATAATGAACAGGAGCAGTATCGAGGTGGCCTTCACTTCACTCATCACTTACGTATATTGATTAATCAACTGAAATGCACATCTGGGTATTTCCAGGATGGATAAATTGCTCTCCCGTTCCTTTAGAAATGTGAACAAAACAAGGAAGCAGCTGAATGTTTAAGGGAACCAGCTTGTGTTTTACTACGGCAATCATTTCAGGTAAAAAATGTGGACTGTAATATCGTTCTACCCGATGAAGTGCTAGTTCTGTGGTGCAAGCAGCGATGTTGATGATCACCACCAGCTACATTGTATGTAATATTCAGTTATACATATTGTAATGTTGATATTGCTTTTCTTGCACCATTTACATTTGATTTGATTATGTTTTGTTGCATTTGTATTCATGTCAGTGCGCCAGTATAATATGAATCAGTGATGTGTGTTATTATATGGTCGATTTGACTCTGGTATTTTATTATGTACAATAATATCATTATTCCATGCTATTATTATTACAACTCATGCTTATACTCGTACAAAATGAATCAGCAGCGTACGCTGGGCATTCTACATCAGTATGAGAGACGAGAGAGCGAGTCGTACGTTCACGTACTTCTTCTAATCCTTAATCAGAGAGAGCAAGTTAATGTGTTTCCGTTATTCAAGCTCACGCAATCAACCACCTTAAATACACCCTAGTAGCCCTCCCATTTCTGCTTTCCCCGGCCCCCACTACTCACGATGTTAATTTTATATGCCACCTTTGAAAACGCAGTGTGGCACTTTCTGTGCAACGTACTCACACGAAAGAACCTACAAGAATGATGATGATGACGGTAATGGTGTATGTTGTACAAGGTACAAGGATACAAACACCTTCGGCATTTCTTGGTAACAAGCAAGCTCCAGCTTTCTTGTCCAGAAGGATTATGTATGTTGTTGTACATTGCGCTCACCACGGATATGCATGTATGTAATTTTAATTTTGGTAATGTTACGCATTAAATCTCCTATATTTATGTATTTTGTCCTAGTATTACTACGCATATCACACGTTCAATGAAACATTATAATAAAAAGGAGAGCTGAGAGCTACAAAATGTATGATGCATGAGCTTTAGATATGGGTTCCTTCTCCATTCTCCAATAGTTTCATGCAACAATCCATGGTGTGCGTGTTTGGTGATTACAACGTATACTTTCATGATGCGGATGATCAGGATATTATGAAAAAAGTGGCATGGCATGATTACGTCTCTTGGAGAGGCCAATAATGGCTTTGGCCATCATATGCATGAAATCCCAAATGGATGCAGTAATCTAATCTTGCACCCCGGTGATGAGTGTAAACTCCCACGGATACATGGATTAAACTCCAGTTTTGATTAAAGTGTCAAATTTCACTCCAAACAAAAAAGTAAGCAGATCGTTCATAAGGGCCTTCTTCAATACTAATAGTATAAACTAATTTTACTTGCTTTATAACTTGTAGAAGAGACTTTATGAGGATGAGATACATACCTTCATGGAAATCGTTTTTTACTAGAAACGATTTATGAAACTTGTCAGTAACTTATAATGATGCCTTGCAAAGAGATTTCTTCCTGACGTGATATTACCAACACTTTAATGTCCTAAAAAGTCAAGTCACACGTTATTTAAAACGACTTGTTTTGAATATTTTCAAGTAAAAATAACACAGTAGTTCACAACATATTTTGTGATCCCGAGATAATTAGCGGCAACTCTTATTTCTGTGGGCTTCCGGAACAATGAAGTATTGTCAAACTGAGGTACTTATAATTGCTTTGAAAATGCTGTAGTGTTCAGTCAAGCGGCTCAGTATTATAAGGACTTTTATGCACTGGTGAGGAAAGTCGGCTTGTTGAATACAGTTAAAATGAGAACTCAAAGAAGAAGTGAGAAACATTCGTGAGAAAGTTCTAAATCCAATTTTGGGCCGTCATCCATTATTATTTCAGTGAAAAGATGAATTAAGAAAAGAGTGTGTAGTACTTAACACTACAACTTGTTATATCCTTACCTTTTTGACTTCCACTTGTTTTAAAACCGTCATGAAAATCATAACATGATTTTTCCTTATTCACAAATAAAATACACGCAGAGTGATGCAAAGTAAAAAACCTACAAGCTAGAATACTCAACGTACATACCCACATATATAAACATATATCACATGTACTCAAATCTCCCATTTTCATTCAGCGATTGATTGTTGTTCGAGTTTTCTAGTATAAAGCCTCTTTTGAAACAATATATACCCAGAACCAGAGCATTGTCCCTCCACACTGTTCCTTAGAGAGCCTTTCATTTATTTTGAACGAACGAAGCACATCTTCTTAAGGTGAATACAAAAGTACCTCCAATGCAATCAAAACCAAATTGATTTAGCAGTATTCTTGTTCGTTTTAAATCATGGCTTTCTATTAAGTAGACATCAGCCAATTTTCTGCTGTGTCCTGTTCCCAACATTTTGAAACTAATCTAATAATGATCATATGAATGCGGATTAGGTATATACTGTTGAATGAATTATAGAATAAGAGAGTAATTGGGTAGGCAAAAATGCTATTGAGGTGGAAGAAGTAGTACGTGTCATGTTGTTCTCATACTTCTCATAATTTTTTAACAAGATTTTGGGAAACTTAATTTGATCATCTTCACTGATCGTTGTCACCATTATCAGATCAAGTTAATGGATTAGTTATGCTTGTCTAAAAATTGAGGATCAAATAGTTCTCGAGAATCATGACGATTATTATCATTGGCATCGTTATCTCCATTAGACAATGCATTATTAGTCTGAGAGTACCCACCGAAATTCAAGTAATAAAAGACGATAAACGATATTACGATAGGCATTCTTGGGACATAGAGAGATTTAAAAAGCGTTGGTATAGCTGTGTCACAAAATGATGATGATGGTGATCTGTTGTGCTGAAGATGATCAAGAAGATGATGACATGACAAGGCACGAAGACAGGAGGAGGCTAGAGCATAAAACTATAATACTAGAAGCCATACACACTCACCAGTGCTCTTCTAAAAATATTGACTGCCTCTTTATAGTGAAAAAAGGGAGTCATCATGAAGAGGCTGTCAGAGTCTAATCAAATACATATATTTATAGGAGAAGATTGAGAATAGATGCAGCTAAAATGGTGTATCTTGCTGAATCACAATAATATTCACATTCGCCTACTCCACCTATAAATATATCAGGCTGGTATACGTATATACAACAATCCAATTCTTTCATCAGTAGTCGCAAGGTCCCAAACACATTATCTTTCTCACATAACATGCACTAGCCTCTCGGAGAAAAAAAGAAAGACAGAAAGAGGGAGAGAAAGGCAGGCAGGGAAGGGATTTTGCAAAGGAAATTGGATTGAATTTATATAGAACATCATGAAGATCGCATTCCTGGGAGCGTCATCATCCTCATCAATAGCAAAATATACGACGACCGCCACCAACGTACCACCATCGCTATACGAAAGGCAAGTAAAAAGAGCCCGGTGAAGTGTTGATGACGATTTGATGATGAGGGCCAACAAGAATATTATTAGGTTGAGTGATAGTACGAGGAAAGAAGAGCAAAAGCTCAATATCAATTCTCTTTCGTCTCCTGCTTGTGGTGCTACTACATTTCACCGACAAATTCCTTGTTTCCTCAATCATCTTCTTTTTATGCTTCGTTCACCTCCATTTTTTCAATAACCTCTCTTTTCTCTCCCTTTCTCACTCCATCACTTTTATATTCTATCTTCTTCTTCCTTTTTTGCTCTTGTGCTTGTCGTCGCTTATTGCTACAACGATGATGATGTGGATGATGGCGATGGTGATGGAGCACTCAATAAAAGTTGAATAAAAGAATCATTTTCCACAGTTGACAAGACTTAAATGGCTGGAAATTATGACATGGCTTTGAGTGGGTATTATTCAATCTATCAGAAGAATCATATTAAACAATTTGCTAGAAGCGCGTTCCCGTATGCATACATGTACACACAGAGTTCTTTATAAACCAAGTGTTCATATTATACCCCTTCGTTTTGACGTTACCAGTTTAGTGCACAATATGACCTTTCATCTCCTGCTCTTGAACACATTTCTTGGAACACCTTTTCATCCTGTTACATGAATGAATGAAATGTAGTAATTTAATAGTACCAACCAGCAATAATATCGCACCATGAATGCAAGCAACAAATTCACAAAGTTGTATGTACATGCAATGCTGTAGTAAATCGCTGACGCGCGGAGACGAAAACGATCCCTTGCAAAGTTATAATATCCACATGAATGGTAGCAAGAGGATAGTAGAACATCTTTCAAGAACCAATTTTCAGTTGCTACAAATATGCATTCCACTTACACATCTAAATGTATACAACATATAACTTGTACGGCTCCTTCAACACGTGCAGTTTGGTATATGCGGAATATGCGTGTGCCTATCTGTACGTTTTTCTGTGTGTGAAAACCGAGAGAGAGAGAGAGAGAGAGAGAGAGCTTCTCCTTCTGTTGGCAATGTGTGAGGTTTTGGAAAGGAAACCATGCGAGAATTTAATTTAAGAAGAACGACCATCATTATTATATCTATAACGCTTATACATCACCCAGCAGTAGTAGGAGTATACGTGGAAAAAAGTTCTTCCAGAGGTAATAATAGTAGTGTAGTTTCTTATGAGGACTTCTCCTAGGAGCAACACCAACGATGCTATCCAAACCACCAAGCAGCAGCACACAATGTACCAATATTCCCAGAACAAGAACCCCCTTATGATGTATCTACGGCAGACAAAGAGAGTCTTTTTCCTAGACTACTGGTCGTGCAAATAGATTTATAGATAGATCGTAAATCCATGCGGACTCATATTATGTATCTCTGAAAGTTCGTTTCTATATTTCCTTACACTTCATGTGTACGTGTGTAGGTATATGATTTCCATGCTTTCTAGAGAGTTAGATACATAAAATCTCTTGTGTTGGCCCTGATGGTGCTGCTCTGCTCATGATGGTGTTGTGTTTTGCTGTTGTTGTTGCTTTTGCTCATCCAATAAATGTTCCTGCGAGTAGTAATAGCAGTCAGAGTCCTCGTGTCGCCCTCAAAATTACAAAACCGGCTTAAATTAACATTCAGATATTACTCTATTGTTCCCCCGCTGCTGTCCACAATTTTAATTACTAATTAACATGAAAGCAATTTACTCGCTCTGCCTTGATGAATTTTCTTGAAAATGGGTGTTTTCTCAATCAATGTAAACACTTCAAAAGCTGTGGATATATCTCCTTCATTATATAAATCTTGACAAAATTAAATTACTATTGCATACAATGTGAAAAGGAGAAGAAACCTGCATGATATGCATTTATCTTTTGAACCGTGTAATAAGTGGCTGTGGCTCATCTTCAGTTGAGTTTGTGTTTTTGTATATATGTATACCCTGGCCTACATGCAGAACACACAGGTATGCTGTGTGTCTGTAGTCTTTTTACTGCATTAACGTAACAATGTGAAGGATGTAACTTTGATGTAATAGTGGGTATTCAAAGAAGCGATATGCGTGTGAATGCACATGCTGTTAAGAGAAAGAGGAACACTTTAATTTACAAAAACAGAATGAGGGAATAAATACATGAATGACTGAAGAAAGATCGTATAAATGAGTGGATGAATGAGTCAAGTCAGTGTTTGGCTCTCAACAGTGAGCGTGGTAATGTTGCATTTAATTTAGGAATGCAATATAGATTGGAAATTAATTGGAGGAACTGTGCTTCGGTTGCGTGAAAGAAGCACATGTTCAGTTTCACCAACAACAACGCACTCTTTCTCATCCACCTCTCTTAAAAGTGAGATGAAAGGACAACAAGCAGACACATCCTCATGTCTTGTATAGCTTGTATATATGTACTGTATATAAATGATATTACTTTTGTATGTACATCTGTATATTGGATGTAGAAAGGAGTGAAGAATACAAATAAAAGGCGGATCTATTAAAACGAAATAACTCTTAACGGTCCTTCGTTATCTCCCGATTGTATCGAGTCTAATTGCATGAAAAGTGGCCATTCGTGAAGACTAACCAAGTGCCATTCGATGTCCTTACAGTTTTCCTTTTTCTTCATCTTCTTTCGTCATCAGCACATGACATCCTCACCATCCTCATCATTATTGTCAAAATGGAATCTTCGCTGAAAAGACATTTTACTGTATAGCGCAACTACCTTTAGTTCGCGTTCTCACTACTCTCTCCGGCTCAGTGAGCACTATGGAGAGCAGAGAACAGCAGAACTATTCATGGTAAAAATATTATATTGGTTTCGTTCTCCACAAGTGCTCGTCATGTTTCAATGAGCCGTACATGAAAATCTGGTGGAAGATTCTTATGAATACTCTTTTAAAAGAGAAAATACTCCTATTATACACTTCCCGGGAAGTTTCACTTGGGTAAGGATAAATTGGAAGCATTCCTCAGGGTTACTCAAGTGCTATAGCCATAGCCTATATTTATCAGTACGCCTGAAACGATTATTACAAAAATAAAACATTGACTAGAATAAAATTGCATGTCTAGAATTTTCAGATAGTACTTTTGCTCCAAAAGTCTGTCATTCAATTTTCATAAACTATTCAATGACCATTTACGATTTGAATGGAAATACATAATTAATAGCTAAAAAGGCAGAAAGGAATGGGTTTGTTTTGTTGGTTTTGCTAGGTGCTATAATTGCAAACAGTACTTATTGTTTACACGTTCACATAACTTTACAAACAAAATTGGATTTTAAATGCAATTTTCCCACAACTTGTTATTACCTCTTTTATTTTTTCCTTGTATAACTACATGAAATGTATTTCTGGTGTTATGTAATATTCATTGTAATAGGTGTAAATGTCATTGTTATTATTATAACATGATGGATAAGAACATTTATTTATATCTACAATTTGGAAGCATATAGGCATCATGAAAGAGGATATTATATATGTATGTGTAGGTGTAGTTATTTAGGTATAAATTATTGTGGTGATAGAATGTTCCTGCCACCAATGCAATGATATGTCTTTGTATAGAACATGGAAATACTTTCTTTCTTAACTTGCCCTTTGGAATAGTCAAACCAGTTATATATATTTTTTACTAAAACTACTACATCTTTTACACTGGTAAACACAAGAAAAGACGACCAGGGACTTTTCTACGAAATAACTGCCTCATTTCCTTCATTTCTTAATCTTAGAAAATTCCTTGTCCTCGTAACAGCTAAATTAAGTTTCTTAATTAAGTTATTCCAAGTGATGTTTTTGCTTCTTCTTCCTCTTCTCCAGTTTGTTGGTTTCAACATGGAATATAACGCCTTTTGCTTCAGAGTTTCGCTTGAGACGACAATCGGCCAACAACCACCACTGCCACCACCAACACTACACTGCTCCTACTTGCTACCATTTTTGGTATGTGATTACTACTACTGTGTTGCTGCATAGCTAAAAGCTGAAACAACGTTTTCTCTTTTTTTATACACTTTTTGGTTGTCTCCCGCTTTCTTCTGCTTCAAGAGCAATGTCAGTAGCAGGCATATACAAGTTATTTGAAGCAGAAGTTGTAGCCGCTGTATTGCTGTATTAGCTGGAGAAAAATCTAGACTGTAATAATATTATTATGATGTATAGAATAGAAAGCAGTGTAGCTCCTTTGTGAGACAACAGCAGTTTATACCCTGGTTTAACTAGTCGCGGCAAAGGAAACACCAAATATTCGTGTATATTCCTTTTAGCATACTATTTTGAAGTTATTATTAAAGAATATATGGAAATTGCAAAGTAATAGGCAAGATGACTATTTTCAGTTTACGACATTCACTCAGTCATTCATAAGTAACAGTTTGCTTATACCCCATTTTACTTCTTCAGTACATCAGGAAGTCAACCAAACTTCAATTGCTGGTGATTTGTAAGAAATGGAGCAATGAATGTATCTGGGTATTTGCTCTTACGATGCTTTAACGTATGTACAAATGTTGCATTATGCATTTGTAAAAGTGAGCAATAAGCAAGTAATGTAAAAGTAGAAGAATGAAGTTAAAAAGTTCCCTTGTTGTATATACACACATGATGATGATGTGCCAGTTTATTAAAACAGGAGGCTTAATATTGCTGCTCGCTATCGATAACTGCTATTGCCCACAGTGCATCACTTTGATGCTACTGACGATGATGATGGTATATAGAGGCTCGAGGGGTAGTCTCACTCACTGACTAAGTCTTTTGAGCCCGTTTGTCTAGTAAAGTGAGCAGACCAGTAGAGTAGAAAAGCCTCCATCGTCTCCACTCTCCTCCACACCAACTCCATCACCGTCAGTAGCACCGCGCCGCTTGCTTTGCCACGTCCATAATATTACTTCATTTCCTCTACACTAAATGCTATGATTATTATTATTATTATTACGACTCCTTCTATTACTCCATATCAACCTTTATTTCTGTACAGATCTTAATGAAAAACATCCCTTTATTGTTGTTTCATAACAAGCAAAATGAGAAAAGATTATATAGGGAATGCAGTCGGTGGTTGCGGAGTAGTAAAACGAGGAATGAGAGACAAGTTACACTCTTTCTCTCTCTCTCTCAAATGGTTGGTGTAATTAGAAAATAATTTCCGTTTCTCCAACTTTAACTGCTCCTTTGGCTCAGTTGTTGGTTCCGACGCTAGTACCACTACTACTTTTACTGAATTGCTATTCCAGACCATACATTTAGTTTACATAGGTATGTATAAAGTCGTTCTTATAAGCCATTATTTCTACAAAGGAACAAAGTAGTTACAACAGCAATAGCTTCGTTGCCTCCTGTGATACCAAACTAACTATACCTCGCTATCAAGCCCGCCATACACACATTAAACGATACACTTGTACCCATTTTGTTTGAATTTTATTTTCTCTTGAAAATGAAATAATCATTGCTTTGAGCCTTTCTGGTTCTTTCAAGCTTAAAATGATGAAAACAAGCTTTGTATAGCAAAATGTGCCATAAAATGACCAAGGCATTCATTGCGGGGGTGTATGCAACACTATTTGCGTATGTATTATGGATCGCTCATGATTATAACATAAGATTGCATATAACTTTCAAATCCTTGTTATACTTAATGACAGCACAAACGCAATATCGGTTAGTACGTCCTTGTTACGCTAGCATATCATGAGTAGTATGTAGGTAAACACACTATGCAGCTTAATTAACATGCCTATTTATGTAAAATATACTTTGTCTACCACTTAATACCACGATTCGCATTAGTGAAACCTTAATTACCAACCAGTTTATCGTTACTACAACTTTAAATGAAACTGCGTTATGGATGTAAAATTAGAAAACTTTACTGTGCAATTGTGTTGTTATTTTTGTGATAAAGATAAATGATTAAGAAATAAAAATTAATTAATTTGCTTCCGTGAATTTATAACATTGTTAGTTTATCATGGAAGGCTAATGCGTCTCGGCTGTAAATGAATGATGAGCATGTTAAATGGTTTTACACAATACATATTCACTCCCACACCTATTCACTTTCAGAACGAAGAAGAGCAATATTTGAGCAAAGGATTAGGATAATGGTTTGTATGGATTGCTGATGGTACGAATATCAAATACCAAAAGTGTTAATAGGTATCTCAAGTGCAGAAGACGTGTGGGACTGTGCTCAGCCAGTCAAGGTCGGAGCTATTACCTCCACTTCCCTCTCCATTGTAGTAGTATTAATGTGTATCTAATAATTGCAATATAAAAATTTGAACAACGCAAAATTGAACACCATTCTGAGATCCAAGCCGAAAATATCTGTCCTGTTCTCTTCTCTGCAGCTTTTAACCCAACTCATCCTCCTTCGCTTCACCTTGTAGTAATGACTTTAATTTTGAATTTGGTCAANCCAGTCAAGGTCGGAGCTATTACCTCCACTTCCCTCTCCATTGTAGTAGTATTAATGTGTATCTAATAATTGCAATATAAAAACTTGAACAACGCAAAATTAAACACCATTCTGAGATCCAAGCCGAAAATATCTGTCCTGTTCTCTTCTCTGCAGCTTTTAACCCAACTCATCCTCCTTCGCTTCACCTTGTAGTAATGACTTTAATTTTGAATTTGGTCAATTTGCTGGAGCCTCCCAAATGAATGTAGGATGTAGGATAGACATCGGTATCATTCCATTCTTGTAAAATATCGTTGTTAATTTGTCCGCAATTGAAGTTAGATAATCAGGTATATTCCCTCAGTGGTTATAGTTTCGATTCTCATTCTTGCCTATCTCGAAATTACTCATTGAGCGTGTACGACAAGTGATTTATTGTTGGTGGTAGTGGTGTCCCTTTTAAAAAGGGAGCTCTCCTCTCACAAAATAAAATAACTGCTGGAGCGATCTTGCATTACAAAAACTTACTTCTTAGCCGAGACATTTAATTTTCTCCTTTTGCTTCTTGAGATAAAATGGTACACGTATACTACACGCACAGGTAGCAGGAGAAGAAGGGAGAAAATAAAGGCATCAGGATCCTATTCGGAAATGAAGATGACCAAACTTTTCTATGATGCGTCTAATAAATATACGTTTCATGTTTGAATCAAAAGGTAAGCATATATACACTTGACTGTACCGTGTAGGTACGTTGTCCCTTTCCGTTTATATGTAGGTATGTATGTACATGTTGTAGGAAGAGCCACTATTGAAATCGTAAACTTTTTTCTTTGGCCATCAGTAAAGCGTAGCAAATGCAGTACAAGTAAATTACAAAAGTCACAATCTCAAGTTAAAAGTAACTTTCTCTCTTTACCCTCATGCTATATATCTTTCACAGGACAAATTTGTACACACACACAAAGTAGCAAACCTGCACCATTCCTTTTCCCCTCCAGTATGTATGCTCTCAGAATTGGCTTGTGTACCACCTTTCTCTTTTTCTTTCTCGGACGATGATGTTTTGAGAGTGTCTCTTTCTTTGGTTTCCCTTTCTTTTCATTCTTATTTTGTTTCTGTCCTTTAGCAAAATGTGTATATCTAGTTCTATATACATACATGGTATATAGTATGTACGTGTCCAAAGTCCATATAAGTCTTCATCGTCCCACTCCACCACCACCACCATCATTGCCATCAGAATCACCACAAAGAAAGCTTGATTTCCGGACTACTCGGCGGAGTATTTCATTCCCAATCTTCATCTCTCTTATTCTTCTTTCCTTCAGTTCTCAAGGGAGTCTTTTATTTTAGGACTATTCCAAATGATCATTATTACCCCTACACCATTATCCTCAGTTAAGTTGGAATAGAAAGTAATGGTTCAGGAACTGTGTTGTATAAAGTTTCTCTTTTCCTACCTTTCCTAGACAGAGAGCACTTGTCATCCGCCAGCTTTCTCTTCACTACTTCTCCTGCCACAACAACTACTACTTACTTTAACTCCATTACGATCTTTGTCCTGATCGGAAGATTTATTCCGTATCTAACAAAACACTACTACTTAAACATTAGTCGACTAACATGTTGTATATGTCGTATACAATAATAAGTTTTAACTCTTCCATTAACAAATTACAAACGCTAAAAATTCTTCAAGAACAACTCAACATACACGTTATAGGAACAAACATACCAATTGAATATGAACAAATCAGTGCCATCTATTTAGGTATGCATATATATCATAAGATAAGTATTATGATCCCATTAATCATCACATGGTTAGAGTTTTGAAAATGTAAATTCATGTACCAAGTGCCAAAGGTGGTTTATCGCGAAATCATATTATCTGAACTTACAATATACTATACTTTTTGTAATGAGCTAACAAAAGTTCAATTCAAAGTATGTATATCCATTTGGATCCATAGGTTATAATAAGTCAACATAACCCCTATCCAATACTATGAATAGATTTTTCCAAAGTCGACGCTTTACAGAAAAATGTTCATCTAGAGAGAGAATTTACTTACAAGCTGAACTAAATCGACACTCCCAAACCAACTACAGTAAACTCTCCGAATAAGCACACTCGATATAAGAAAAACCTCCTCAAAGTCATCGAAATTTTTCTTCCCTAACCCCATTTACGCAATGTTAAATCAAACTCCATATAAGAAAAAACCTCCCTAAAATCACACAATTTATCCTTCCCCTGAGGTTTTCTTTTAAGGAGAGTTTACTGTATGTAAGCTGCAAATTCCCTAAACACAAATGCAAATGTTGTCCATGCAGTCATCATCATAATGATGGGAACATTTAGGGAACTATCAGCAAGGAACTGTTGGTTTGGAATGCATGTAATAGCATTTAACAATAAAGTATATAAGCAGTGCAACCAGCTTAGAATTAGAATAGACTTGCGTATGTGTTTTCTTGGCACTAATTTAAGCGAACTATCATTATAATGCTGGGAGAAGTGAGTTTAACGGGAAGTCATTACAACTTTTTGGCTAATGACAGTCATTAAAGCAGTCTCCCGACTCTCTTGCTGGCGCTACAAACTACGCATCACGACAGCGAGTAGATATACTACTCCCGAATAACGGCTAACCCTCCTTGGTATTATGCTTTGGCTTATATCCGTAAACATAAGTATGTTTTAATGCAAAGTTTAAAAGCAAAAATAATGCCTTGTCATTTTTTAGTTGACAGACTTTACACGCTCGCAGGTATCCATCATTATCTTTTCGTTTACCCTGTAATAGCCTACGCACTAGTCCATGTTAGTGGGTACAAACAAATGCTGATTTGATATCCGTGTGAAGATTCATGGGAGTCAAAATCAGTGATAATACATTATCCTATGCTAACATGCATGAATCTATGGACAAAAATGTATGTGACATTGATGCTCGTCTCCATCATATTATAATTAATGTTGATACGGGAG
>JAHZMV010000798.1:0-24775 GCA_027743765.1 Coecobrya sp. COE2
TAGATTGGGGTTAATGTCAATGACAAACTGTTTATTTTACAGAATAGTAGAGAAGATAAATATTCAAGTATTATAACACTTTTTATTATATAATTTGTTAAGTTGAAGATGTACACAATAATTGTAGCTATTTTTCAATACATTCTGTCCTAAACACTAGAGACGGTCTAGCTACAACAATTATTATTATTCGCATTAAATATACCTGTCCAAATATTATGGATGCAATGAAATTGATCTATTAACTTTCACATTACATTCATCATTCATTTTTATGTGGCAATGAAACAATTGATAATACAACACTATATAATGCCAACATCAATTTCTTGATCAATTTAATATTGTTAATGTTTTCTGGATGGATTTTCCTCAACACTTACAATTAAGTAAAGCTTGTGAAATTATTAAGAACCGAAATTTTTTTGTAGGTTTTGTTTTTTATTTGTTTTTTTTTTAATTTTCATTTTTGAACTTTTTTTATTTTTCAATTTGAACATTTTTAAATATATTTCTTTACCAAAAAGCAATGTAGTTAGTCTTTTTCCTACAAATACGAGGGATCCAATACGAGTGCTAAATTTCGTTAAAACCTGTACGCATAAAGTTGTAACATGAGGCATTAGGAAGGGAAATGTCCAGCCGTCAAGCCCAAGTCTGTCAATTATATTTTTTGGAAATGTCCACCTATCTTTAGTTGAATTTTTTTACCTCTTTATACTTGAGCAATTTAATCTAAAATATGACAAGTTAGTGTCACTCCTTCGTTAATTTTACATGTATAAATAGACTTTTTGGTCGCAATCGAAAACACGAAACAACGTCGTCGTGAATGGCACATACCTTGCACGGCAAATTACAACGATCGTAATCAAGAATATGGGAATATTATTATATGTACTTAAAATAATAGTTTGAATATCAATAATACTTAAGCATTATTTAGATTAATTTTTATCCGAATAACAATATTACGTTAAAGTGAAGGTCAAAAAGGTCACAGTCTACTTCGCCTCATAAAACCCGCTGGAGTTAATATCACCAGCTTCTTTTTGAGATACATATCATGTTAGATAGTTATGATTCATCAAAACAATATGTAATTATTATAGTGTAATAACTTGTATAATAAATGCCTTTTTAAAATAACATTTAGCTGGGTGGAGTCGTAACTGGAAGAATGTTTTCTCATTTTTCTTTGGTTTTTTATGGAAAAAAGAAACGAATAATTTTCATCATTATCGTTTTTTATTGAATTGTCTCATGAGAAATAACTAGTAATTTTTTGCTTTAACCTGTTTCCTAAAGTTTAATATTAAAATACTAACGATTTTTTAAGCTTTCTTTGACATGATTCATTCATAACTTGACTGTATGTGCATTTCGTCATATAAGCGTCGTGGTATATTGCCCTATAATGTTTGAAGATTGAACCATGTATACTGTATTGATTGACTATAAAGAGATACAGAGAGACTGATTACCACCACCCAATGCTGACGTACACCCTTTTTATTAACAATTAGTACGACATTTTTTGTAGAGATAACCTATTGATCAACTAAATATTTTTTCCTTATATACTTTTCTGCTGCTTGCTCTGAATGAAAGGGGAAACTACACAGATTCTGTTCATTTGTGCTTGTTATTGAGAAAGGCATCCTCTTTTTTATCTTTGTCACAACTTTAAATTTAATTAATTTATGAATAATAATAAGTCATGAGTATAACACAAAAATGTATTTTTTTGGAAAGCATACTTGGGTTTTTTGACAACGACATCAAATACGGAAATACCCACACATCACCACCGCATCACCACTACCACCCACCACATAATTTAACTATTATTCATGTAGTATTTAAGTTTGATGGGCCTGTTTTAGCAAGTCTAAAGTAAAACATTTTTTTATTATTTTGCTTGTACTTTAAATCAGAATTTTGATATTTTTAATTCAAGAATTGCACTGCTTTTTATGCTTTATCTCATTATTACACTTTTTGCTACTCTCCAACAGGATACGTTTGTGAAGAGACGAATGAATTACTTTTTGTGTTTGATTGCTTTAAATATTATACTGACATCGATTTCGCAATAATCACGTCCTCTTTGACTCAGATACAAGATGTTCAAGTACTTTTTTATTTAAGTATTCCTATTCATTCTTTTAGTTGAATAATCTGGAATGTTAAAAATCCTGGCTTGTATGATCATTGCTGCTTTTTTACGAATTTGAAAACACGTTTGGCACTGATTAAATATCAATACATAAACATATATTGTACTCCTAAATATTAGTAAGATATATATTTTATGTATTAGCTTTAAATATTATACTGACATCGATTTCGCAATAATCACGTCCTCTTTGACTCAGATACAAGATGTTCAAGTACTTTTTATTTAAGTATTCCTATTCATTCTTTTAGTTGAATAATATGGAATGTTAAAAATCCTGGCTAATATGATCATTGCTGCTTTTTTTACGAATTTGAAAACACGTTTGGCACTGATTAAATATCAATACATAAACATATATTGTACTCCTAAATATTAGTAAGATATATATTTTATGTATTACAAGTAAAGCACCTCCCTGCATCTGAAAGGTTGAAAGTTAAAATGTATTGCTGGAAAACAACAAGTGTATATAAGATTATAACAAGAGATAATTAATAAGACAAATATTTTGCATATTATGATTTTTTTTCTCCTTCAAATTGATTGTGCTTCGAAAAGAAACTCTCGTTTACAGATATTGATGAGAAAATTGAAAAGTTTGTAAGACCCCTTGCCTGTCAGAGTAATTGATTTACAGTTTTTTTATTATCACTCGACTATGTTTAAAGTAATTGGAATTAAAATTGGAAGGAATTTTCTAAGCAGTTCACTAAACATTTTGATAAATGTCATTTTTACACTTACAAAAATGAAAATGAATAAATGCCTTAAAAGATTCAATGTATAATTCTGATATACACAATATTATTTTATATTCTATATACTGCTAACAATAGAAAACTTTAAATCATAGCGAGTTTATTTAAAGAGGATTTTTTTCGGTTTTACTTGTTTTCTGACTAAATATGACCTCAACGTGTATACCGACAGGCAGGATGAAATTGCAATTGGTTTGGGAAAATGAAGAACGCACAATATATACGTATATGATGAATCTAAGCATCATATTCTGTGATTATATCAAATAGTATAACAGTTCATGAGGAAAGTTTTTATTTAAACTAAATAATCATCTGCTGCAGTCAGTTTTGTTAAAGAATTACCACGAATACGAATAGATTTATAATATGTAGTTAATATATAACTCCACTATTACTTCATCTTGTCAATCTCAAGAGCACAAAGAGTCAATATGATGCAAAAATGCTGCTGGCTGAGCTGATTTTATTTTAAGGAATTGTTTTCATCAGAACACAAGATCACTGAAAGTGCAGCAGGTACACACAATATATTATATTATATATTTCGTCTAGACGAATGTATGAATTACAAGAGCAATTTTTCGTGACTTGTACATCCAGGCCTTCTACAAACTATTTTGTTATTTTGTAGTTTTCCTACATCACAAAATACAAGTCCCTACTTAAACCATCTAGGTAACTATCAAGCTATATAACTAACTAGAAAAATCTGCATCTAAAATATTTTTACGGTATTTAGTTTTAAGTGGCTAAAGGCTTATATCTCGACTTTTTACATCAGGTACTTGAAAAATATGTGTCAATGCTTGAAGAGCCAATGTCTTCAATTCACACATACCCAGCATATTTTTATTATTATGCTTAATTGGTAGTATATCGGATAGCTAATAAAGAACTATTTAATTATACCTACCTGTTAAGACATATCGTTAACTTAAGAATGATGATTTTAATTAGAGCTTGGTATGCGTACCCACATAAATGTAGAGAGTCAAAAATGCACTGTCGAAATATATTCACTTAATTGCTCCGATTCACCTTTCATTGTAACTAAATCTCCCCTATGACCAAATAAAACTGTATCATTATTGACTAAACTGAAATAGAATGTTTTGCATAGGACTTTGAAATACAAGCAATCATTGGAAAAACTTCATTTGTTTGATTTTGTAGAAGGCACGATACGGTAACTACTACAGCTCCTTTAAAATACATCTACAGTCTACCTGAAGCAATAAGAGAATTCGGAGATATTCTATCCTTATCTGACTAGACACGCTGCAGAAGCTTAACCTTCTTCCGGACATATTTCTCCACCTCTTTCACCTGAACTTTCTTAACTCGAAAAAGAAATTGGTTGTCGATGCGTTAAAATATTTAAATACGTAGAGAGATGGACTGATTGTTTTAAGATGAAAACCAAAGGGAAAACATTAAAATTTACTGCGTTCTTGTAATAGACTGTCATAAAACGATCGATGCTGATTATTTTGATTTGATTTCCTGGCAATAAAACATCATTTACTTTATATCTTGTCACAGTAAATGAGTAAAATTGCAAGTAAAAATTGTCGGGGAAGGCACAATTAATCCTGAAAGTGATTTTAGTGCCTGTCTATCAATATCATCATTTTTTCCAAAATGAAGTAAAAATGAAAAGTAATGCCACTAACTGAACGGGTAAAATATTTTCTGAAGATGTTTTAAAAAGTATAACAGTTTAGTCCGATTTTGGCAATAATCAGTTATCAAGTTATCATATATAGCAGTCCACAAAAGTCCTTCAAGTTTTGATTTTTAAAAAGTGAAAGTCAATTTGTTTATTATATTTTATGGTATCTCTTTTAAAAGTAAAATCTCAGGCCAATGATTGATCATTATTTTTTTGTTTTCACTGCTCATATATCAGTAATAACTAACGTTCGTCACAGAAGAGTCAGGTAAGCTCTCTAAATATGCATAGTATAAGTAATTGTAGTTATGTTTATTTTATTAATTTTTTGCTGTCTTCTGCCTGGCTAGAAAATGTACACCATTTTCATAAGTGTTTTTGTGATATTGAATTGCAATAATAATATGTATTCTACCAAGTATTAGTTTTTCGTTGTATTACATCAGGATTGTAATATAAGAACAAAATCATTGGTTCGGTTTTATCCTTTCAAATTCATTTGATGATTCACTCTGGTATATTTTTTATCATCTAGCGTCAATCGTTAAACAGTCATGTGGTCTGGTTATTTTAAGGTCAAAAATTAATTCACTTTTTTAACTTCCACTTCCCTGCACTTCGTAAAGGATCCCATCGTCGACTAACTATATAAATAGAGCACTAATTATTAAAATACATACATATATTATATAGCATGACACATGACAATTTTTTTCATCTACATTACTGAATTTATAAAGTACAGACATGGTAAATGCTTTTCAAAATGTATGTATAATATATAACTTTCTCATTAGCGCTTTGATATAAATCAAGCAATACAACGCCAAATTGAATTACTATCAGTATAGTTATTATTAGCTAGGATTAAATTTTTAATTTACGCCGGATGCACATTTGTCGTAGATTGTTAGTATAGGAAGATAAATTTTTGAAGATGTATTGAACTTTTTGGAATTTAAATTAATCCACAAGACTTTCTTCATAACCCTTTCCATCAGTTTTCACTGACTTTCACCAATATGTACATACATTACCACACTACCACCAGTTTTAATATTATATAGGATATCATATATCATTATTCCATTTAGGATACTTATTTGACCTTATATAATTTCATTAAGCATACAGTTCAATTTCTTCACTTCGATACTAATCGAGATAATAATACTGAAAGCCACTCTCTCTTCGTATCTTTCCAGTATAAATGAGGGAACCTTGTTTTTATATGCCACATTCCTTTAAAATGTCACTTGCATACATACATACAATTTTTATTCGATTACATAAATCTGTCGACGGAACACATCTATGTCGCTGTCCTGAGGTCCATTTGGTAAATATGAGCCCAGTTTTGACTTGCTTATTAACACATTACATGATACATATTTACAGCGACCTCGTCTGATTTAAAACGTAAAGAATATTTTCTACAATTCCTGATAGTAAAAGTTGACAAAAACTAATTGTACATTTTACCAACTGTGGCAAGAGCTATAAAACAAGTTATCTCTCTTCAAGTTGGAAATAGGGCGCAAATCCTGTATAGTAATGTATTTTTTAAGAATTCCAAAAACGACTTTTTTTGTTTAAATCACAATCTACACTCTTAGTATCTCCGGACGAAAGCGGAAAGATTTCATATTACATTTATAGTATTATGACGAAACGGTTACGATCTGATCTATCTGATGATTATATCGTAAATACACGCTAAAAGACACAGATAGAGCACATTCAGTCACTTAGATAAAGATACACAGATAGTCAAGAGTTTACAAGTATAGCGTCTTTGACAAAGGAAGGAGAAATCTACACGAAATTATAAACAGTTTTTGGTAACGTGCCTTGTGATAAAAGAAATGTACAGGAAAAATCACCATTTTTGGGCATGTTTTTGGTGTGTGTCGATTTGTGTAAATTCTCTCAGTATTTGGTATTGTCGGAGACGCAATAACTTAACCTAAAAATGCCAATTTTGCCATTAAAAGTAATAATTTGATCCAATACAACACATAATTTTACATATAGCGATACAATATATGTGCTTTGAAGCAAACATACAGAAAACTGGAAATTGAACATATATCGATTGCATTGGTTAGTTGCATATATAATTTTGTACTTTTTAAAACCAATAATCTGGAGAAGAACAAGTGTCATTTTCTATCAGTGTTGTTTTGCTTTCGTAACTTTTATTGCTCGGAATCCCCTTGACCTTGTAATTCCAAAAAAAATATAAACGGAACAAAATTTTTTTTGAAGCAGCTTGTTTTCATGCCACGACATACTAAATACGCTTATCGAACATTCTTACATACTGTACACACTGTAGGTACCTTTTCCCAGGTTCACAAAAAGGTACCACCGCTGCCTCTCTACAGCCACAGCCATTTTTTTACATAATATTATGTATCGTATCACTACGCGTCCGAGCTGCGTGATTTGAAAAAAGGAATGTCGTTTTTCCGTTCCGTGTTTGGTAGATCTGTGCGTGTACGACAAGTAAATTACTTGATTTGCGCAGAACATGGCTATAATTTCGAGCACAAAGTTTGGACCAGGGTTTTTTTTACAAGATGAAGAAAGTCACTAATCTTAAGCAGTATTTTCATTGGCCGTAAATAATGCATATCATGGTTTTGTGATTTTGTTTACTAAAAATATAAGACTTATTTTTATATGACGAATATGCATAGCTATTCTTCGTATAAACTATTTTCTTTGTATCAACTTACGCTGTATTTTTTTGGCTTACCATCGAAGACACAAAAATGAGTTC
Source organism: Coecobrya sp. COE2 (assembly GCA_027743765.1). Classification (NCBI taxonomy): domain Eukaryota; kingdom Metazoa; phylum Arthropoda; class Collembola; order Entomobryomorpha; family Entomobryidae; genus Coecobrya; species Coecobrya sp. COE2. The sequence goes on from JAHZMV010000798.1 coordinate 7,401, forward strand.
ATAAGCAACTTTTAGCTTACTCCATCGTATGCTCAATGCTCTGAAGTGATTTTTGATTAAACAATAAGTATCATTTCCATTATTAATTTTCTTTCATTAATGAACGCCTACTGATGAACTATAATAATATCTTAATTATTACAATTTTAAATTAACTTAAATAACCTATTACGTATATTTAATTCTGAAATCCGTCGATACAGTCCTAGCGCATCCTTAATTTCTCTACAATATTTAACAGATATGACAATACATATGTATGCAATTATATAATTAGGACATCATATGTTACACAATGATTTTCCCAGAAGGAATGATGATGATTATATAATCTTTATATAATGTTTACTTCCGCACGCATTACTTGACTAGTTAATCCGAAATGCTTTAGTATTTATATTTCCAAGGTCAATAAATGTCTATTTTTTTGCTTGCATAATAAACATTTTGCACTCAACTCGTATATTATCTGTCTGAATGATTGATATTCAAAATTTCTGTTTGGAAATTCCTGTAAAACTGTGCTTGGCTTTTGAATCCTTTGTTGTCAAAATCTTTTAATATTTCAATATTATTTCTTGCAACAAAGGTTTCTCTGACATACATGCACAATGTATGCCTATGCTTCAATGTATTGTTGGGCTCTAGATATGCGGGTTAATGAATCTTTGTGATTTCACTGTCAGCTCCTCGTCACTATTTATGCCTTTATCCTCCCTAACCTATCGTAATTTCCTTTTTATACAGACATGTCCATCTTTGACATCTTTGATTTCCTTCATGAATTCCTCTCTCCCCAAGTAGCACCGATTTTTATTACCAGCGCTTCAAAAAAGTATGGGTAAGGTAACGTTATTGGTTAAAACACATTGGTAGAAGAGGACTTTTAAGACTCCTTATTGTTATTGTACCAATTTACATTTTACCAACCCATTTACTCGTGGGTATCTGTCATATCTGACAACGAGTCCAGATCCAAAATATGTTCATTATCTATTTAGCAGTCGTGTTTAACTCCTGAGATGTCACACGTTATAGCGCACAAAATGAGCATATTATGCAGTTGAGTTTTAATATTTACATACAATTGTATTAACTATATATATAGTTTGTGTACTTATGTATAGTAGTAGTTTCAAAATGTTGTACCAATAACGTCATTATTTGATTCATTCATTTTCACATCGTTACCTCTCCCATTGTCATCGTACATATTTAGTTTGCTAGTTACTGTACAGCTGCCTAATTTAACCTGCCAGAAAGGCATTATTACAATAAAATTAACATTAGCATCCTCCATCCAAAGGCCCCGTTGATAGTCAACTGGGACTCTTGCAATATTTTATACAACATATCTCTAATTAAATATGTTTTATTACACCTACAATCTGGTTGGTTTTACTGTGCTTACAAAGTAGAATTTTCTCTGTGGAATCAATGCTTCTAATAATAATGGTTTGATGGCAACAGCCTATACTATTTTAAATTCTTATATATGTACATGTTAAGAATGTATAGGGTATATATTATATGAATATGTTATAAGTACTTTACTTAAACCGTGTATTAAGGACAATTTAATCTCACAGCACAATGGACTGACCGTACTGGTTAAAACAGTCAATCGAGTCCGGAGTTGATTATATTTATTTCATTAAAGTTATATACATTTTTATGCTGAAATATATTTATTAGAATAGTATTTATAGTCAATACGATGTGTTATACTTGAGTTCTTTAGAAGGGTTAAGTCATCAATCTTTTCTTATTGTTATAATGGGCAAAATGGTCAATTTACACAGTAAAGTTCTCTTGCTGATGGTACCATATTATTATTATAAGTACACTCAAGACCACAGAAACCAGTACTGTCTCATTTGAATTGGTGATGTGACGGTCATATTTCATTGTATATAGTCTTCATTGATATTGATTTTTGATTGTAATTACACGAGTTTCACTTGTTTCGACTGCATACTTTAAGCCAATAATACATTCTCCGGTATTCAGTTCTCCTCTGTTCCCGAATCATTTTCGGTCTCTCACTCTCAACTCACTTTCTCTGATACTTGACCAATTGAAACAATCAAGTTTTTCGAAAGATAATTAGTCATTTTTGCTTTCATTTGACAATATCAAATAGCCATAACGTGAATAGACTTTGGTATTGTGAATTTGGGGTATTGTAAGACTTTCAATATAACTGATGAACTCTGATAATTATAACTGTTAATCCTACTGAAATCTGCATCAATGGTTGGGCATCAAAATTCATAAAATCACTTTAATACAATATCACTCGACTCTGCATTCAGGATTTAAATTCAAAGTGCAAAATACAGATTGATGGCAACATGGAGTTTTGTATTAATAAGTGATATATAATAAGTACCTACATCAATCATACAGTGATATTAAGATTTCTCTCAATTGTCTATCTTACCAAGATCATGACTAGAGAAAATGGCAGTTTTACATACATTTTGTAATTAAAATCCGTGGTCGGAGAATACATAATGCTTTATCTTGTGCGTTCTCATGGAAGGTTATAATTGAGGTGAGAGGTCTACTTGGGTGAAAGATCAACTTTTAAGCAGCTGAAAACAAAAAAAAATAAAAAGTATAATATATATGCAGCATGCACTACGTGTGGAAAAATGAATCAAAAATAAAAACAAAACACAACAAAAGTAAATTATTTTCACAAGAAATTAAAACATGAGTTGATAAAACCATAAAGTAAAATTATTTATAAGCATAATAATTATCACTAGGTCACACAACTGTATTTCTCATTAAAAGTATGCAGGATGCATACATTTTATATATATTGTATACAAAACTGTTGTTCCATTTTTTTAGTGTGTGGTATAGGTAGATTAATAAAAGTACACTTTTGACGGTTGATAATATGTTGAATGATAAAATGAAATCGTATTTTATAATTGTGTGTGAGGGTTCATTAAAATCAAAAATATTTACACAGGGTTGTATCTATGTGACAATAACAGCTAACAAAATGAATTGGCTTTACACATGCAAAACACACCGATATAAATTAAAACACCGAGAAAGTGTGTTCCCTTTCACTTTGACTTTCTCTGAGATTAAAATAATCACCATTCTTTTTTTTTCTTTTCTTTTTTGATATCATATCCATTACGGCAATACTTTCATCAAACTGGCTTTGTTGTCAGGCTCATTTTAAAACGGTTGAATACTTTTTGGTTGACACTTGAGACAAGCCGAAAGCCACGCATAAAACAATCATTGATTTTCTGTGGAAGCAGCGTTACTCAATACAAACGTTAAAACAAACTTAATAATTTGCTCTGGGCACATAACAAATTTCAAATACTTTTTTTGAAAAAGGATTGATTATAGCGCACACGATAGGCATGAATCATTTTTTTATTATCCTTAAAAAAGTAATTTTGAATTTTGAATGTTAACCCAAAAAATCTTAAAATACTAATTACCAAAATAACATTAGCTAATAATAACCCTAAAAACTGCTTAAGTATTTCATTCCAGTTTATTTACTGCTATTATGTGTATTTCTTAATACAATACGTTCACTTTTTAAAATGAGTTAAAATAATAATTATTTTTAAAACAATAACCGTGTTCTTCAGTACATTGTCATCGATATACCTGAACGGGAAAGCGAAAATTCATCAATACAGGTATTACATTTTATTGGCTTTATTGGTAATCATTGTTAATTGTATATCATCTAGCATGTCATCAGAAGGTACACTTTAGACGTTTCACATTTTTCCACACTTTCCCCCTTCCTATCTTTTTTATAGGTAAAAGCAGATCGGACTTTTTTTGCATTGTCTATATCGGCATAATATATTTTTGTTTTCCTTTTACCTACAAACGCCATTCTTTAAACCAACGCGACCAATATTCGCGAATGATGCACATTTTTTTCTTATATGATTTAAAATCATTCCCTTAAAAGTTAAAACTTACACTTAAAATATTTTCCTTAATAACTAAAAAAATGTATTGATACACATGCATAATAATATACTTTTCTTTAAAAATTATAAAGTGCGTGGTCTATATATGTTCACTTAAAATTATAAGCCTGACTTGGAAAATGCCATCTGTATATGCAAAATATGCACTTTTGAAGGCCAGTTTTCGTTCTTTGGACACATTTTTTAATTATTATCATTATATGTTGAAAGTGAGTCATTTTTGCAAAGCTGTGTGAAAATCACCAGACAAATTAACCATACTCAAAAAGTCAAAGTACATCAATAAACGCACCCTTGTGTTCCTTTCACTTGCCAAATCTCCCTATTATCGTGAGTCCATTTCTTCAGATCCCTATTGACAATCTTTTTTTGTATTTTTTCAAGTTTTTTTTATACTTAAGACAACCTATTTTGACTATCTATTCACTATTCATAATCAAACGTAAATAAACAATGTCTTATAGTGTTTTTTGTGCAGCCTATAAAGTAGCAGTAAATTAGTAACGATAATTAGACAAGCAATTGTTTGGCGTATGATGATTTAAATAGTGAGCAATTGAACAGTTCAGTGTCACTGCATCACCATTATTTCCTCATGTGTACATGCATGCTAAAAGTATATATGTATATTGGTATAATGATAACAATTAACGATCATATTCAGTAAACATAACAGTATTAATATAAATGTATATATCACAGGGGTCTGATTGCAAAATAAAAACATGAATATTATAATAATTACTAAAATAATAATTAACAATTAAAGATTCAACTGCATTAATCAAAAAGCTACAATGGTCTAACCGTTGATGGTATAACTTTCTTAAAATCATAAAACATGCTCTATATATATTAGTGAACTAAAGCAAAAGGGAACTAAAAATGTCACAAATCACAAAATAAAACCAAGATGAAAACAGGGATTTCTCTCCTTTTCTCATATTTCACAGTAATCGTAACTAAAATTAAAATGCTAAAGAAATTAGCAGATTTTATTACATGTATATGTGATCATGTGCATGATGTCGCGTAAATGTTAATAATAAAAAGTCGACAATCGAGATGACAATAAAAATACGTGAATATTATACATATTATATTATGTATTATTAATTATATTGGACGATAGTAGTGAAACACTTGACTTGACTAATATTACAAGCATTCTTGATTGATGTCACAGAGAAAACAGCAGCCTGAGAACAATTAAGCCAATTACAAACAGTTGTATGAAAATGAACACGTGATACCCTTCCTTTATTTCCTGAATCCTGGCATTTAACAACCATTATATTCCCATGTCCTATCAATATCCTCCTACAACAATGCCAAAACAACTTCTAATGCACTTGCAACAATATATCTTATATATATTATGTAGATGCCTAAAACATTTCATTTTCCTTTCCTCTTTCAAAGTTGCTTTAAACTAAAATGCTTTAGGAATTCAAAATAAACATGCAAATCTGGTGATTAGACAAGAATGATAAGGACTTGTGGTTAAAGTATTTTTTTTACAAACTATTCATACTAAAATCAAGTGGTCAGCTTAAGATAATACTACTTGTATAAGCCTATTACACATTTAGGTAGTTATAGTCCAGAGACAAGGGAGGCAATTGTATAGGTCGATGACATAACTATAATAATATATACTGGAAGTAATTTTTTAAAATCTAGACCTCCTTAAAACAATGGCGTGTAAAGTGGCACAATTGACTTTTTTTAGTATTTCTGCTTGACAGGTAAACTAATTCAAAACCAATAATCACCTATATAATGTTAAAAGAATGACAAGTCAAAGTTGATAGGCACAACACTTTGTAACACAATTGGATTCGAAAATTACTGTTGTTGCATAAAATAAGCTAATAATCTACAATGCCTTACGATATAATTAACACAAACATATCGCTACCCAAGAGTTCCTGAGCACAAAAAGTACATAATATCCGATTTCCTTAGCACAAGAGCTTTGACTCATTAATGGGGTTATTACATTGGATTTTACTAAACTGTCGCCACTAAACAAATCTCATCAAATCAAAATAATCTTTTAAAATCTCTCATCAGAACCGTGGCCAAGATAAATATTTTTCCCATATGAATGTAATCTCTACACATCTACAAAATACTGTGCATGAAACAATGCTCAAATATTGCTACCTAAAATCATAAAACTAAAACTATAAAAACAAATGACATGAGATTGACTATATTAATGATTTGCCATGGGAGGTTACTAATAAATTATGAATTTAGTAGACGCGAAACGAAACCCTTTTACAACTCAAACCAGAGGATAGTATAGTATTATTGCTAATTATTAAGTTTAAGGTACATTAATTTTGTTCTTGACATTTGGAAATGCAATATTATTATAACTCATTTTTCGTTCTTCAGGTAAAAGGACTCAATGATAATTGTGCCATGTCATTGTTATATTTGAAACGATTAACAGCGAAAAAATACTATGTGAGCAGCACACGACATAATGTCATACCACGACAAAGGTTAAACTATAATTATCATGGGGAAAAGGATTGCAAAAACAATCAATACTAGTTAATTAAAAGTGAAAGCAGCCAGCATATCAATAATACAAAATAAAAAGGTGGCTTATATTTTCGGGTAATTTTTTTAGAATTTCAAACATCCAATTTTTAGAATGCGTATGTAGCACACATTCCGCTTACACACTACAGTGTTACCATTTTTTGCACCATTAATGATAATACCACAATACTGATCAATCGCTAAATTCCTGCCTCAACTTAATCTCATCAGATTAAACAAAAATGGTAGTATAGTTTCATTGTTAAAACATTCGCCTATTTTTATGAGTTTTTCTACCTGGATGTCCAACATGCTAAAATTACCGATATCAACAAAGTTGTTGTTTAAAATTAACAGAAATATGTTCAATACACAAATAAGAATAGTATTCTATACACCACTCTGGTCGGTTAAAATAAGGTGCCATGAACTTATCTCTAATCACAATAAAAGTATTTTACTCATATATGTATAACATCACAGTCTAAAATATGTAATAATAATATTAATCATAATGATCCAACCAAGTCTCTTTTATGAACCCTTGAAAAAGCTTTTGATGTGCCAATTGCAGAAAGAACGTTTTAAGTACAATTTTAAATAACAATTATAATAAGATTAAATATATGAATTGATTTGGGTAAAAAGTTTTTTGACGCTTTTTGTAGCATTTTTTGAAAGAAAGTTTGGAAAGTAATACGTACCTAATAAATACATAGCATGTCACTAATTTACATGTATTGTCACAATCACAAAACATAAAGAATAAAATATTGTAAGTCTGGAATCGTTTTCTTTTCTCTTGGCTTCACCATCAATAACAGTGCTGCTAATATCAGTGAAGTGTATAAAATGGTAAGGTAGTACTGTAGTTTAAGATCACTTTTTTATATGCTCATTAATTTGACTAAGTTGTTGAGATTTTCAAAATGTATTTTAAAAGCATAGTCATACACAAGGCTTTTAGTTTATGTAAAGTGTGATTTGAATAAATTGTAAATAACTAGAATTCATGACAATTATATATCTAAATATTTCATGTAGCTCACAGATTGTTCTGGACAGTTTTTATAATCTCTGGAGATCGTCTTTGGCTTCACATTGTAAACATGTCTCTTATGCTTTTCACTGCTCAATCTTGAATTTTGTTTTGATACAAATAATACCACTTTTAAATTTCGATTGTTTAAATTGCTAAAAAATTAAATGAGTGATGATGATAATAAAATGGCAAGTTGACAATAGCTTTTTTTTCTACTATTCAATTCAGCAAACTAATTATTTCGTTTGGATTCAAAAAGTCCATGGTACGGTAAACGGTAGGTCTTTTGTTACAGACTATATAAATGAATAAATAATAATAATACTATGAAAAACAATTTTGGCTTTTATATTTTCACAATCAAGGCAAGGTTACGGTTACGACTACGACATATTATGAGATTACCTCTTCAACCAAAATATATGCTACCACTACATGTTTTACGTCTGACCCGAGTTAACCATCAACAAATTACAGTACTAAAATGCGCCTTCACTTTTACAATTATTTTTTTCTTTCTGAAAACCTGCTGGAAATTGCTTTTTTTGTACCAGTGCAAAAGTCTATTAAAGAATAAAAAGCTATAGTTGGCATTATAAACAACGACAAAAATTGACAAGACGGATGGTGATTAAATTGTGTAAAGTTATAGGAATTGATTGATAAAAGGTGGGAGAGTGTATTGCGTATTTCGAATCATTCAGCTATTTAGCCATCTTGTGCATCAATACATACACCATACCATTGTAAGGAATCACGCATTTAAATGTAAAATTAAATTTTAAAACCCTTTTGATTTACATTATGGAATTACTCTGAAAAAAATGTTGATAAACGGGTTAAAAGGATCATCACTATCAAGTACAACCGTATCTAAGATTTTTTCCCTAATTAAGTATTAAAGATAGTATTTTACTAGCAATAATTAATTACGATCATATAGCGCTATATAATAATATTATACTCTGTAATAATAATGTCAAAATTGAATTGGAGGTCTAAATATGAGCATTATGTTGAAAATGAACTAAAACAGTTTTGTTTGTATGCATATTTATCACTGGACACACAGGCAGATTGACATCAATGTCTACCATCCACTATTCGGTGTATAGTAATATGTAGTTGCAATGGATATTGTAAACATAAATTACTAACTAAATATTTAAAACGCACACGGATATATACGCGTCACAAAAGTAGGGCACCTATTAGTTGGAGTTACGGTACAATATTAGTGAGTACCACTTAACACATCAGAACTGAGTGGTTTTCAAAAAAATAATTTTTTATGGAAAACCGATATTTCTCTTTGTGTACAACCTTTTCTAGAGTTTGGTGGAAATCAAAGCTCTTTTGGAAGCTAGTCCCCAACAGTTCAAAGAAATAATTGGATTTTAATAATCAGCAAATAGTTTTGGTTTTGTGCAATAGGCAATTATTTTTGAAGTAAAGAAAGGGTCAAAAATGAAAGTTCATTTTATATTGCTTTCAAGTTTCTCAGGGTTGAATGGAAAGGCCGTAAGCTCCGTCTACCAATTTCTTCACCAATGCTACTATAATACTCATCATACATATTGGCAGACAACGGAAGAGATCTTAAAACACCCTACGATTATCCATTGCAACAAATTGTAAGAAACAAATTCTGCACAGATGCATTTTTTGTTAAATTTTAAAATTTCTGCGACCACGGATTTTCTTTCTTTCGTTTGTCTAGTGCCACGTTGTATTCATGATCATGATACTATCTCTTTCTTTCATAGTGAAAAGTTTGTGATTTCACAGGTTTGTTTCAATACAAATCTTTACCAATACAATAATATATTTTACTTAATAGCACTGTTGACTGCTGTCGATGCGATTGAACAACTAATTAAATACCTAAAAATATGTTGTAGTATATATGTGTGTATAAATTTATATGAATATATTCCACAATGATTTTTATAATATAACATGAAGATAAATATTTTGTACTTGAACCCGAGTGTCTTTTGCAGAAAACACTTCGTTTTACTAATGATAAACATTATTACACTCTCCCTCTCTATCTACTTGTTAAATACACACCATTTTAAGTTTTTTAAGAGTTGACCTGTCGTGCTGCACAAATGCAATCATCGATGTAAAGTTGATTTTTAGTATAATAATAATATATTATAACGCTTACTAAATAATTAAAATGTTGAGATATACCGAAAAATAGTAGAGAAGTTAAACACATAATATTTAAGATACGACATTTGCTAATTTGGCATTTAATAGACTGGAATCGACAAAATCACAAAATAACAATAATTTCTCAAACGTTGAAATAAATAGAATCTGATAATATAGTTAACGCCTATTAAATGTAATGAGAGAATGGCAAAACAAACAGAAAATTGGAAATGTCAAAGTGAGAAAGTGAAACTAAATTATTATTTTTTTAGCAAATTAAAAGTATTTAAAAGGCTCTTGCCAGGACATGTAGAGTTTTATCTAACCCATCATCGGACGAATTACAGTTTTTATACAGCACAGCAACAATGATATAAAATGTGTGCATTTTTATATTGGTCTTTGTTCACCCACACTCAAGTGTATCATAATATAACCGTTTTTTGGCTTGGGCTTTTCTTGCCACGAACGACTGTGATTTTCAGTTATACTACAACGGAACTAGACAATTTTACTTTTCTCATCATTTCAATGCACTCTAGCAGAGATATCATTATTGTAACTTAAAATTATCTCAACATTACTACTTTTATATATTTTACCCTTCTTAATGACTAATTAATATGGTAGTACACACGCAGTTTAAAATATTTTTATCCGATTCTTATAACCTATATATATTGAAAACACTTATATTCTAGTCTTATTGTTAGTTAATCAGTCCCTCAAAAATGACTCATCAACAGCGATATTTTTTTTGTAAAAAGTTTTGTCATCATGTTCATAAAACATATTAACAATATCTGAATATCGTTTCGAGTTGATGATGGATGAAATGAAAGTAACATTAGGTATTTAAAGTGGCTTCATTGTCAGCATCAATACAATTATATACAAAACATATATATGTATGTATCTCGTATTTATTACACAAGGACCATTTTTTTGGTCAAGAGTGACTTTTTTTGCAAGAGGCATAATGATGTTTTCTTCGACTACATAAAAAGTCGCATTCTCATTACTATTATTTGCCTTAATAAAAGTCCTAAATTTCTTGTTGAGTTTGAGTCTGCTTTTTTTTAAAGTCTTTCACCAACACAGTGAAGCGATCTTATTATAATTTCAAAATGCTGTGATGGAACGATTGAAAGCTCTTTTTTTTTAATTTTTGGAGTTAAAACGCCTGTGTTCACCGGAAAAGAAAGGCTTGGCTGACTTGAATATATTATTATTGTTGGTATAGAGGACATGTCAACCAAATTAAATCTTTTCATTCCAAGCTACAATTTTAATGCAGCGTAAAATCCGAAGGCATATAATATTCTGACTTAGATATTTCCAAAACCTGGCGACAGTTAAGCATACATAATTTGAGATAACAAAATTGTATTTTTTCAGAAGCTTCTTAGTTTAGAATTGCATGCTTCTTCGAAATTGGAGAATAACACACAGCCTGTCTTGGTTTCTGCAGGCTTATACACTTGCAGTCTCAATATTAATCGCACAATCTGCATTGTAAATGATTTTGCACCTGCGGTTTTTTTGGGTAATAACGGTGGATAAGGAGGTTATAGCTCCAATAATAAAAAAATGTGTGTGAAGTACAAATAAAATGAAAGATTCATTATATAATGTACCGCAACAAGGTATGTATATATATATAGTCCCAAAGATCTTAATTCCTATAAAATGTAGAAGAATATACACGTAAAATACTGTATAAAGGGACATATATATTTTCATCTCTGGTAATGCTCTGAGTTACTAACAACTTGAATTATAATATGGCATGTTACACTTTTTTGGTGTGCATTTTTTAGTATCAATTTATACCATTGTCCATTTTAAAAGGCTCAGTTTTAACGTCCTGATGCGATCGCATTTAAAATATTGAAACTTTCACCGTTATCTTTACCACTTTGTCGTGATTATTCCATTTCCACACTTATAACATTACCCTTGAAACACTTAAGAAAAACCTGGTCTACACATTGTATTTTTAAATAGTGTGAATGAATATGTTATACGTATTCTTTCTTTCTAACATAATATTATATGCATACATTTATGATTACACATTGGATGTGCTGTAATATCACTGGAGAATTGCTCACAATGTTTCCCTTGTTATTATTATTTACTACTTTACTATGTCCTTATCATTAACTAAGGGTACGATAATCTTCCCATGTATACTTATTATTGATTATCTACTATATCTACATATATATGTGATCATTATTAATTAGTGTTTAGTATTATTTGAATAAAATACATTTTAGGAATATTATATTCATAAGAGTAATTCTTAGCTCCTAAAAAAATGATCCTGTCGCAGTAAGCACAGAAATTCTTAAATGTGTAAAATGTAGTAGTATGCACATATTTATTTGTTTGTATGTCATACTGTTGGCAACATTTATTTGTCGTAACATGTAAAGATGTTAAATCTTAATAATGATTATTTTACTAACGACTACAAATATACATCCCTAGGATTATTATGATGATTTTTTGCAAAATTTGCATGAAATGCTTATATACAGGTAGCTTCTTTTCCTTTGTAGCGAACTTTACTCTAAGTTCTTCATGGACTATTTTCAGTTTTCAGTTGTTTTGTATATATCGTTATCATGATGAGTTCAGAAAGTTTATGATAATCATACAGGCTTAGATTAGCACAAGACGTCATGAGTTATTAAATTGTAATAATCATGAGAGGTTCACATTTTTTTAAATGTGTTTTTTTAGACTTTTTTTAGACAGTGCCGAAACCTTTTGTATTTAAAAGGTATACAATGCAAAAATTTGCACAAAAACTCCTAAGCCATGAGATTTGTTTCCTTTTTTATGCAATTTCCCATTTTAAAAGACACGACAACGACGACTTTTCAAAATACGTCAGTTCGATTGTTATGCAAATGCACGGTGATTTTTTTCTTCTTTTTCTTGCCTCCTACCTCACACGAAGGACTCTATGTTTTTCGGCGGTGTTCTGGCGTTGTAAAATGACCAGTGTTTTTTTTCTCTTTATATAGCAATCTACATAACCTTTGTTTGCAATGAAATCCTTTGGCGTTGATTTCCACTTCATAAAATATGAATATTTTTTATCATAATGCACCCTAATGTGTGTGTCTTCAAATCTGCATTTTTCTCGTTTAGTACCCACGATATGGTAATATAATATATCTATATATATTATGAAGTAACACGTTTTACAAGCTTCCGTAGTGTAATTAAATTGTAATCAGCTAAAATAGTACAGTCAAAAAATCTACTACTTTGTCTAGGTTAATTTGCACCTTGTTACTAGCAAAGATGGTTTAATGGAAATCAGTCAATGTACGTAATTTTCATACCTGCCTACACAATGCATTCACATTAAGTTTTATAATAATATATTATGGCAGTACTTAAGGACGTTGGTGACGGTATACGAGAGATGATTTTGTTTAACTAACAACATTACAAATAAAATTGATCATATATGCGACACAGGTGTATATAATATTTAGCATTTCAATTCCTCTGCATGCTCTTCCCTACTTAACTTTTGATCTTTACACAAGATGGAAAACCATTTTTTTAAATATTAAATGTACCTTGTTCGCTATAATATCCTCTCTCACTCACACTACTACTTTTTTTCAATGCAATCAGTCTATGCTGGCCTGGATCAATTTCAGCACTGCACCTCACATAAATTACAAATTTATCTAGTAATATTAATTATAATCCTATAAAATACGATAACACAATAACTTATAATTTATTTTAAAACATAAGAATAAAGACAACTAGAGATGCTAGATACAACAATTACAGTTAGTGTTTGAGGAATAATACAAATGAGATCAATATAATATTTTTTATTCTTTTATATGAATGGGTGTTCACGATGATACTGCGGAGCATTATTGTAATGTAACTTTTTATTCGTTTTTTTGGAGGATCTATTATTTTAAGATAAAAACACACTTAGTGTGTATAGATACATGCACCAGGGTTGTCATTTTGAATGGATGACATTAAGGGAACAAAAAAATGTCTGCACATGATATGTGACTTGTCGATCCTGCTAAAAATTAAAATTAGTAAATTAAATGGAACTTTTTTCTTCTTCTATATAACCCTCGATAATGTCCAGCTAAAGATTATTATTATGAAATACTATTGAAATTATAAAATCCAATCATGATAAAATAGATCATCATATTATTTAACTTTGTGCTACAAAATCGTAAATAAAAATGAGTATGGATGAATAGCGTACTTATTTATACATAGTACCTTGAATTTCACGTAAAAATAATGTTCCAAAAGTAGTATTGTGGTGAATAGTATTTTCAGACGTAAATTGATTAAAATTTGCACAAAAGAAAGAGGTACTTGAAAAAATTGCATGCAGTTGTGTGTGCGGCAGCCTTTTTCCTGATCGCGACAGTAGCACAAACTGTTTAAAAATAATCAGATCCAACATGGGTGTGTGTACTATTAAACGTTGTCTGATAAGAGCTGTGTAGCTGCAATTTCTTTTAATCAGTCTACCAAATAATTATGTATATGGGAAAAAGGAATTGATTGTATCATAATAATAATATTGAATATGTGTGTATTTATATATTATTAAAATGCATATGTGGTGAACCTGGATTCGTAAATCTTGTTATTATTATAATATTATTGAAATACCATAAATATTTAAGCTACCTGAAACGGTAGCGGTGTGAAAAATGAGAATGATAATTTGAACTTTTGAACTAGCGACAAAAAATGTTATAAGTGACAATGTGATTAAGGTAACTGGAACTGATGCATTTAGATTCATGAAATGACTGATGCGATTGGCACAAAATACCTCTATGCCTGTTTCCTTTAAACGGGACAAGTAATACAGCGTATTATATAAAGGCAATTAATAATACTACTATGTTCATAGCCAATTTCAACACAGCACCTTCTACATTTAAAAACGCAGTCGTAGTAGCAATACTCCTAGCTGTTCAGTTGTGAAAAGGGCAGATAATATAAAGCTAAAGACAGCGTCTCTGGGAGAAAGTTTAAAACTTTTTTCATACTCTAAAAGGAAGCCTAACACTGTAATTGCAGCTTGTAATGTTAAAATATTCGCTGTATAAACTAAATTAAAATGTATTACAAATTTAATGTAAAGTAATTATTATTATCATTATTATTGAGAGGATCATTGCATCGGTACCCCATATAGCACAGCACAATTTAACAGTCTACAAACTTCAAACAGAAGGATAATAATAATACGTCCGTGTATATATACGTGTTTTTATAGTATGTGAATCTATACTTAAAAAATAAAAAATAAATTAAGATGAAAGCAAAGTAGTGTATATTAAAACTATTATACTTAAGACATCATATCATGAAATATTCGACTTGATACTTGATACAGTTAGTGTTTTGTTTTATAGCTAAAATATATAGTCATCATATCTGATTAATTAATAAAATCATATTTACCATTATTCCTCTAATATTGGTACGGACCAGTCAAAAACAAATGCTTCGGTATGTAGAAATTAATATATCTCATTGATCACCATATATAGTTATTTTATCATCATGATAGAGATGGGTTTCTTTTTCATTTAAAAGCTTTTTTCACACTCACACACAGTAATCGCGTTTCAGTGCATGTATAATTAATTATGTAAGTGGAAATATACTCTTTGATTACTGCGTCGTATGTGAGAGACTGTTATTGTATATTATATCACTCGATAAGAGCTTCATGTAGATCATTTTAAAATGAAGAAATTTTTCTTCAAAACACCTGTTCCTGTGAAGTCAGTTAAAATCAAGACCCTTTCATTAAAAGGAGAGGGTCGTCCGAAAAGTGAAGTTAAGTCTTTTTGAAATTTGTTTGAGAATGAGGTTTTTAAGCAGACTCTCCTCCGAGAAGGTCACCAGGCAAGAGAGAATTGAGAGATGATGGAGTAGCTCTATCAGGAGCAATCAAGGCCAGAAGAACCCCATGGATTACTAGACCAAAGTGGACTACTATCACGCATAACACCCCATGGGTTATCATTACTGTTGTTCCCCGAAGAAAATCCTATGAGGAGACAAAGTACGAGTAGATTTTACTTACATGACTCAAAATGCCCCAGTAGTGATTCAAACGCGAACGCAGAAGCACCTTATATTAGTTAGCAAAACGAGTGAGGACTATACCTGAATTTGACGGATTTGAGGTAGGATTATTGGCAGAATTGAAACCTTGAATAAGATTGTGGACATCTTCACCGGCGGTTTCAGCCAAAATGGTTGTGTTACCCAGCAGGCAATTGTTCAATGCACGTTGAGCCTAAAATTTTATTCAGGCTTTAGCAAGTGATATCACTAAAAGTAGACAGTATCATAAATATATATATCCGAGGGACATTACCTTTCCTGCTTCATCACTTGAAGAATATTTCACCAAAGCCACACCATGGCTCGCGTACAAATGGAACTTTTGCAGGGGCCCATGTTGACAGCACAAGGTTTTCAATGTTGACCTATTGGTGAAAAGTAAATAATACAAATTAGTTAAAACGTTATGCAGACCATTTCATAGGCTGGTGACGTTTACAAAAGGGTTTTTTACTGACCCATCGATCTGGGGCGTGAGATTTCTTAGCAGCAGCCAGGAGTGTGAATTTCCTAAGCCACCAGTGGCTCCAGGGTTAGGACCACCCCATGAGTTTGCGGAATTGTTTCTGAACGAGTTAAATGTACTTGCATTCGTTCCAGAGGTAACATTACCACTAGCAGCTGGAACAGAAGGGTTTGGTCCAGGAGCCTTCTTTGGCAAGCCAGGTGGGGGACGAGAGCCAGGTGCACCTCCAGCAGGGTTATTGTAATCCCATAGATCACGGCGTCCCATGTCGTCCCACTTATTATTCAATTTTGCCAACGAGCTAAGTAAAAAGCAAAAAAATTCTTGTAAGTGACACATACTTACATTAAAATGGTTTCCGTTGATATTAATGCAACTTCACATACGTAGCAATGCTGGTTGATCCCGATGATGTTGGGGTAAAGCTCCATGGATTAGAAGAAGACTGTAGATTCATCAGTGGTGACACTAGTGAGTCTGATGGCATTGAGGATATGGTTGAAGTTGAACTTTTTGACAGAAAATCGTCCTTAATAGCTGCCAAGCTTAGTGGAGATCGGACAACCTATTTTGGAGTGGTTATCATTTTAAAATTGTTGTGCAAAGACTCATATTTATTAAGTTGGTAGAAGTATGCGTGAAACTTACTGAGCCTGGTGTCAGAGTTGGATCATCATCCACAGACTTGATCATCTGAGTGCCTTTCCAGGGCTTTCCAGGTTCAAACTCTGGAACCAAATCTGCTGGCCACGCTTCAGCATTCATATTCACATTTGAACTAGCTTTAGCTGAGTCATCAGGTTGGTTTAGAGTTGAATTATTCACATTTTGAGATACTCCTGAGGAGTGATCAGTCGGCCAACCGTCGCCACCAGACCGCGGTGCAACTGATGACCAAGTACTTTAATGTCAAAAAAAGTCAGGTTACTTATTATATTCCATTCCAAAAATACCTTTGTGACTATGTATAAATAAAGTT